>CABEEJ010003624.1:0-78985 GCA_901482245.1 Timema douglasi | reverse complement strand
GGATTATTCCATCATAACTTAGCTCCTTATTCTAACCCATTAATAAACCTGGTGCTAACGCAACATCAACAAAATGTTCTTAGCTTTGATGGTTGATGGTCTATGGTCTCAAAATATTATTATTTTTATTATTTAGCACCGCGTCTTACTACCCGTTCGGGTTATACGCTTTAGGTACTAATTACGCTAATGGATTGGGAATTGGGAAGTTGTAATTAGAGGAAGTGGACCCGCATTTGCGTGGATGGAGAGTGGAAAACCATTGAAGAAGGGCCCCCGCCCCCCAGTTCACCCGACCGAGATTCGAACCTTGATCTCCCCGCCCTCGGCGGTCGAGCTCAATACGTCTAGCGCGTTAGACAACTACGCCACCGAGGTGGGTCCCCATTCTCAAAATAGACTGGACTGTCAATGACGGGGATATCAGGCTTCAAATCCAGTCGGGTGTACGAAGTGCGATATTTCATTAATGATTTACATTCATCCTACATGCAAATGAGAGTACACATCTTATAATAACAACATTTCTTCTTTAATCCATTAGTGCAATTAGATTTTTTTTTGTAGCACTGTGTCTTACCACCTGTTCGGCATATACGTTTATTTACTAATTACGTTAATGTGTTGAAAATGAGGAAGATTAAATTTATATATAGTGCACCTGATTTTGCGTGGTGGCGGAGTGGAAAACCTTTTAAGTAAAATCACCCTCACTGTACCTGACCGGAATCGATTCTTGATCATAAGCTACCAACTTAGTTTCTGGCAGTTGCTCTTTTATATAATATGCTATTTCATCTTGTTAGTTCTTAAAGTATGATTTTACCATTTATAACAAAATGTTTGTCTCCTCTCCTCAGATTCGATAACTCGTTTCATTCAGAGAAACATTCTTTATTTTCTGATACCATATTGTATGTATCAAAACCTATTATTTATTCGAAATGATAACCAAACTATTGTTGAACTTTGGGATCTTCTAAAAAAAATGGGGTAGGCTTGGACTTTAAGGGTCCTTTGATGTTGTAAGGCATGTAATTCTGAGCCGATCCTGAAATTTTTAGCTTTCTCCGAATTTTGTCCGGTTTATTTTGTAATCAATTACTCTGGGCTATATGGACCATAATATAATCTGTTTGTCATTAAATCCAGGCGAAAAATCACATAAGTCAATCTTTGGACTTGTCAAAATCATAAGGGTTATTAGTAGAAAGTAGTTATTGTTTTAACAAGATAGGGATTTTTGGTCAACTTTACAGTTAGAGACTTATTTTAGATACCTTGACCAGTTGTTTTCATAGCATATAAAGTAGACCTGTATTATACTATATTGAACACCTTTCAACCCTTTATAAATAATGTGGCGCTTAGAGTAAAAATCTGCCATTAAAATATACAAGTCAATACATAAAATAAATGCTAACATTTTATTGTTAATTCACGATACATAAAAAATTAATGTAACAATACAAAATCAAGTGTTTGCTAATTATGTTATTAGACAAAATTATTCAACGCTAAGCTAATATAGAAACACTTGAAGTGGTTTTCCACGTGTGATAGCCCCCATCTTATTTCCAGGCAAATGTAAAATATATGAAATTCAGTAGGCCTCTTATAATGTGCCCTTAAATTTGTACGAGCTTTAGATATTTCGATCGGAAAGTTAGATACATATAATAATATGTCTTAGGGTAATTAGAAACACAATTTAAAAAATTCTATCATCATTAAATTACCCTTAACTATTTTGTCCTTGTAAAAGAAAAATTTTTTAACAATGATTTAAAACTCTCTTCAGATATAAATTTTGAACAAAATTGTTAAAGATATTTTAATTTAATTTCTAATTTTTAAAGATCGGTCATCAATAAACTATCATCGAATGAGGATAGTGTTATCTTCTCCGCACCAAGGTAGTTCCTTACAGCTCCGTATTGACACGTGTCTGAGACCACGTGGAAGACACGTATGGGATGAGATCCTCGGGAAGGGTAGCGTTGTCTAACTCTTGAGCTAGGGCAAAGTAGCGCTCTCTTAGGACGTGCGCTGACCTTTTAGGTTGACGTTGACGGGTGAATATGCCCTTCTTGTTTCCATCGACTCGGTTGATGCCTTAATAAAATAGGAAAAAACATAAATTTATATTCGGTTAAAATATCAATCGAGTAATGATTTTTAAAATCAACATTTACATTCAGATTTTAAATCCGAATTTGGGGCAGTATCAATCAGATTTAGGGTAGTATGCATGAACAAGGCTCAGTGTTGTTTTAATGCTAGGACTAGCGTAGTTATTGTCTAGTTTTAGTGTTCAGCCCTAATTCAAGACTTAAGTTCTACTTGCGCTCTGATGTCATTTTGTTTGTCAAATTACCATTCTCGACTGCTCAAATAATTTAATACACAAATGTCACCATTCCACTAAGACTAAAACTCCCCTACGTCAATAGCACTAAAATTTCATTCACAATATAACGCCACTAACATTAGAAATCCACTAAGAGTAAATCTTCACCAACACTAGAACTTCACCAGCAATAAAACTAGACTAACGCTAGAACACAAATAATACTAAAAAAACACTAAAACTACAATAACGCTCAAACAAAATTCAGCCTCGTTCTTGCATACCACCTCTAGCATGTTTCTTTGAGATCGGTTTCAGTTGACAGTAATTTGAGCAATATCAGGCTTATGAGGAATGAAGTCACATCGATTTGTAAATTATCCTAGGTCAAATGCGCTTTTTCTTGAACCGTTGTTTCAACTGCTTTGAGCCACTGTGGCGAGACAGATGCCTCCTGATTGATCAGTGACACGGAAATGGGACTAAACTCCAAGATGTAGTAAACTGGATTATATTAAAGAAGAGTGTATGTATCAAAAGGAAGGGGTAGGCTAAATGTGGTAAATGAATGTGTGTAAAAAAGAAACATTAAACATTTTTAGAATAAAAGTGAATTTAAGACTCGGTGTATAGATGTTTTTGAAACAAAGGGAGTATGCAGGAGAATGTGAAGAAAGTAAGTGAAGATAGATTAAGTATGGAGTGGTTTTCTTAGCTATATGCACAGTTTATTGCCTACCCCCATAAGGGAACGACGTGATTATGTATGTATGTATGTATGTATGCATGTATGTATGTATGTATGTATGTATGTATAAGTTGTTCTGTTATTAATTAATATTTAGCACCGCATCTTACTACCCGTTTGGGTTATACGCTTTAAGTACTAACTACGCCAATGGATTAGGAATTGGGAAGGTTGAATTAGAGAAAATGAACCCGCATTTGCGTGGAGAGAGAGAGTGGAAAACCATTTAGGAAAAACCACCCAAGTTCACCCGACCAAGATTCGAACCTCGATCTCTCCGTCCTCAGCAGTAGAGCTCAACACGACTAGCGCGTTAGCCAACTACGCCACCGAGGTGGGTTTCTGTTGTTCAATTATCAGTAAATATCTAGGTACGGGGGTAGGTGGGAAGGGTTTTTAAGAGCAATTGACATATTGTCCTAGATTAATTTATTCTGTAGCTTGTGTATTGATAAATACATTATATAACCATGCTAGTGATTACATGGTCTGAGGTTTCAGTCTTTCAATATACTTGACTGTCGGTAATATGGAGGTTGAGACTCTAATCTCATTCGGTTGCATTTGGAGTGGTTTTTCATTTTGATGCGGATTGAATATCTTTAAGCAAACTTCATAAATATTCCTGAAACTAATTCGTGAATAACTGTGGGGTTAGTCATCGTCATCGTCTTCGTCATCATCATCGTCATCGTCATCGTCATCGTCATCGTCATCATCATCATGAACAGCTTCCAGCCAAGCCAATGTCTAGGTATGTTTGTAAGATAAGCATTACACCGCTTCCTTTCCTCCCATCACATCTCTACCTCTACCTTGGCCCAATCCTCTCTTAACTCCTCCACACTCCTTTTCACTCCCTTCAGACACCTGTCCCTTGGTCTTCCTCCTGGCCTTCTACCCTTCACTTCTATATACAGCATCCTCTTGGGCATCCTCTCCTTCTGCATTCTTCTCACGTGGCCATACCACCTTAGCCATTTCTTCTCTATCCTGTCCTGGACTGGCTCTTCCTTTATTATCCCTCTTACTCTCTTATTTCTCATCCCGTTAAGTTTTGTCACACCAATTCTTATTCTCAGAAATTTAATTTATTCGCCTGCATTCTGCTTCAATTCTGTTACTTTATTACTTACGTTTCTGCATCTTACGTCAATATCGGTAGGTAGTAAGCATTGTAAATCATTCACTTGCACTTTCCGGGCATATCTCTGCTCCAAAACAGGCTTTTCACATTTATAAAAAATGCCTTAGCTCACCTTCCTCTCTCATTTATTTCTCTCCTGTTCCTTCCACTCTCTTCTGCAATGTTGCCCAGATACTTGAAACTGTTTACTGGCTTAAATTTCTCCCCCTTCACTGTCACACCAGCTGTATACTTGCGCTTCTTCCTTGTAATTATCACCATCTCACTCTTCCTTACATTAAACCTCATTTCATACCGCTCCACCACTTCTTCTCAAACCACCAGCAGCTCCCGTATTTCATTCTCCTCACTACCCCACACCATCAGGTTTTCTGCAAACACCACTGCTTTCATCTTTCCCTCCCCAATTCCTTATAATTCTTTCTTTATTATTCCATCCATCACTACAATAAACAGTAGTGGTGAGAGTGCAATAGCTCACTTCAGACCATTCTTTAACTCAAACCATTTTGTCTTCTCCTCTCCCACTTTCACACAGCTCACAATAACCTTGTAAATATTCCTCACTCTGTATACTGTCTCATCCTGTAATACTTTCTTCCCCGGTGCTTTCCACACTCTTCTTCACATGCTACCATACGGTATTTCAACATCCAAGAAGACGATAAGCAGACATTTTCTGTACTCATAGTGACAATCTTGCAGCTGTCTCACAGCAAAAATAAGATCCACTGTTGACCTTCATGGTCTGAGGCCATATTGCTCCTTTCTCAATCCTCCTTCTACTATTCCTCTAATTCTTTTCTCAAATATTATTTCATACACCTTTGCACAGTGGCTCATCAAGGTGACTCCTCTGTAGTTTCCATACTTCTTCCTGTCTTCTTCCTTAAATATGGGTATTATTATTCCCCTCTTCCAGTCTTACAGTTTTCTGGTACTTTACCCTTGTTACATATTGCTCGTATCACTCTATACAACCACTGTAGCCCTCCATCTCCTGGTGCTCTAAGTAGTCCATCCCTACTTAATCACCTCCTGGTGCCTTTCTAGGCTTCATACTTTCCATTACTATTTCCACCTCCTTCCAGGTTGGGTCCCTCACACTTTCCTGGCTAGTGCTCCCGTCACCCTATTTCTCATTCCCCGTGGTCTCGTTAACGTTAAGCAGGTCCTCAAAATACACTCTTCACAATTTCCTTAAGTCTTCCTTTTCCACCATCACATTCCCATTCCTGCCTATCATTCCAATATCTTCCCCTCTATTTCTTCTCTTAGTCCTGACCATTCCATATAGTATTTTCTTAGTATCCACATTGTCCTCCATCATTCTTGTCCACATCTCCTTCCAAATTTTTATCTCCTCCTCCACTAGCCTCGTTTATTGTTTTATATTCTTCCTTCACCTCCATTGTCCTCTCTTTGAGTCACTCCCTTAAGGCTATGTTCTTCTCGGTTACTGGTTCTTTTGTTCTAACATTTCACCATGGTGATTCATTCCATCCCCTCTTCCAATTTTTCCTTCCACACACCTCCTCTGCTGCTTCCACCAATGCCATCCAGAGTCTCCCCATTCTTCTTCTTTTATTTTGGTATCATCCTTTAAAAGAATGTTCCCGGTTCTTCTGCGGAGCTCTCTCTTATGTACTTCATCTTTCAACTTACACGCCTTTAACCTCCTTTCCTAGATTTCTGGTGTTTTTGTCTCTTTCCTTCCTGTCAGGGTTGCTACCAGCAACCGGTGGTCACTGTCTAGGCCTTTATATGTAACTACCTTTACATCTGTCATATAATTCCTCATTTGAATATCTACAAATATGTAGTCCACTACCGACTTCCTTGACCAATCCTTGCTGTACCACGATATATTATGACTTTACCTCTACTTAAACAAAGTATTTCCTTTCAACAAATCATTACTCTAGCACAATTCCAGCAGCTCCTTATTCTCCTTATTCCTAGTTCCCCAGCCATCAGCTCCTAGCACTTCTTCACAACCTTGTTTATCCTTCACAACATGAACAATGAAGTGTTAAACATACTTTTTAAAATAAAAAGCTTAGCTATTAATACAATTGTATTGACCATATTGATTTAATAAAACAAATAGCCGAAACTATTGTTAATGCATTTTAGTGAGGATAACACCTCTTAGATATCATATTCTGAAAATTGAAAAATGACACCTGGACACGGGAATCGAACCCGGGACCTTCGGCTTAGTACGCCAATGCTCTTACCACTGAGCTATCCAGGACTCGTCCCGTGCCCATGGTCACCCTTCACTCATAGTTTAAGGCAGAGTCTAAGATGGACGTGCGGAAGTCGTCAGTTTATAAACATGTGATTATAAGCTGACGACTTCCGCACGTCCATCTTAGACTCTGCCTTAAACTATGAGAGAAGAATGGCCATGGGCACGGGACGAATCCTGGATTAGCTCAGTGGTAAGAGCATTGGCGTACTAAGCCGAAGGTCCCGGGTTCGATTCCCGTGTCCAGGTGTCATTTTTCAATTTTCAAAGTATTGATTTAATACAAATCTAATCGGCATCGGTTGTCACATGGTCTAACGCGTCACTTTCAAGTTATACCAGATTGCTGATGACAGGGCAACCAGGGTTTGAGTCCCGGTCAAGCGTACTGAAGGTGTTTTCCTAAATGGTTTGCCACTCTGCCTCCCGCCTATTCAGGCATTATTCCTAGATAACTTTATTTTCTTCATCATTATTTAGCTAGCGTGAATTGTAGCTAAGGCTACCTTGTGGAGTTTGAAAGTCAGCGAAGCACCAAATCATCTCCCCCACAAACCATCCTTCTCTTCGTACGGTGTCGAAAGCTTCGAAATACTTGGACATGAGCTTAGCTTGGTAATCTTCGGACCAGATAGTTTCTGGCAACTAAAACAAAACAAACAAACAAACAAACAAACCATAATATTATTAAATAGTGATTTGTGAGAAGATGGTAAAGGTTTGTATTGTGTTTAATTTTCTACTAGGTGGGCCCATATTCTATTTGATGTTCTCAGTGGCAGGGCGTGGAATGTTGCAATGGCAAGTATAGCTTATAAAAACTGTACCGATGATATGTTCTTAGCCACTTGTTCCCAGTTTGAACAATCATCAGTAATTTTGGGCTAGCACTGGGTTGGGGTTGTAAATTCATTGGTTTGTCTCACTCTCCCCCATGGGGCGACTGCCTTGGCCTATGCAGTACAAGGGTTTTCTGGCTCGCCTGCATGATTCCTGTCCGTTAATCCTAGCAGAACGCCTCCTTGTGGCGTCTTCTGGGCACGGTACAAAGGGTTTTCCTGAGGAATGTCTAAAACTCTCTAGAGGTCATCTGTGTGGGAATAATTAGGGGAGAGGAGGCTCCCTAGGCTCGCCACAAACAAAGTGGCTGTCAGCCGGTATTTTTGGGGAAAACTTGTCAAGTATCCTCCACGAAGTCTTACTGGGCAATTTAGGCTTAAAGCCCTTTAGAGAGATTCCTAAGGCTAGGTGCCTGAGCTACAAGGACCCAAACGGGGCGATATAGTTAAACGCTCTTTTTAGGGTGGTTGTTTTGATAGAGCTTTAAGCCCAATATGAACATATAGATTAAAGCCCTCTTTGAGTAAGAATGATTCCTAAGTTGTGTCGTAGTTCCCTGACGTTTGCACCCAGCATTCCCGGAAAGAGGAGCCAACTCCTACCGCTGATGGAAGTCTGGCCAAGACGGGGGAGTTTTCGTAGCTGTCCAGTGAGGAAAGGGATCGGGGGTAGACATCGGGTTGTTGGTCCCTAAATTATCCCCTGCACGTGTTACATGCGTGTCTACGCTTGGAGGACACAGCCATGATGGGTTAGAGGAGCCTCGAAAGAGGTGTTTATTCCCCAGATAGTGGGTGCCTGTCCCAATACGCCAAGTGAGTGTCCACCTTGAAAAGGTAGCGGCACCCTGAATCATAATATGGGTTATGCTCTTCATACTGCATGCGAGAAATAATTTTCGTTAATGTATGATTAATGAGTGTTGTACCTATTTATCATAACAACACAGTTCCTCCTAATACCATGTAAAATAGCACATTTTATCTTGACAATAATCCACGCCATGCCATTGTAATTTACACCATAGCGTAATGAATTAAGTGTCAGAAATCAAAGAAAGACTACAAACTGATTACACTATAGCCCTATCTTAAAATATATAATATAGTGTAACAAAGCAAGAGTAACCAATCAAGTCAGACTGAAACCTGCTGACACGATGATCTTATCATATAAACTACATCATAGTGGAACCAAGCAAGTTACGTTTGACACCTTTCATCGTAAAGAGAAAGTAAAATGGCCTACATTAAAAGGTCACCATATTTATACTACAGTTACCAAAAATTACATTTTATGTAAAAAAGTGTCAATTGAAAAATACTTGTATTAACATAAGAGTAACTCTAGTAAAGTTCTAGGTTGCCGGCTGCTAAGGTCGGCAAAGATTCTCACTCACCACATGGAGCCCGGAGAAGGCGTCCGCTCCATACTCGGTGACTAGCACGGGCTTGTCATGCATAGAGTGGAAGCCACGGATCCTGTCCAGGACGTTATTGGTGATGGCGTGGAGCTGGCCGGTGTTGCTGTACCAGCCTGAGTACGTGTTTACACTGATCACGTCCGAGTATTGCGCCTGGAAGGAGGCATGCGTGCACTGATAAGACGAGCTTACACGCGCTAAAGTCACGTTAGTAGGTTTCTCGCGTCAAGCTTAAGGTGATTGATTATCCCCAACTTTTGGAGATTGTTTCCGAAATAAGTCTCAGGTTCTGGACTAATTTTGACTCCAATTTGTTAAAATAATTAATGCTAAATAAATTGTATATGGATTAGTTAAAATGTTTTAACCAAGTTGAATAGTTTTTTATTTTATTATTTATTTGAGGTATTTAACTTGCACTTTCTGAGCCGACTGATTATATCAGCATACTATCTATAAGCTAACTAACTTAAATCTAGAGCAAACACAACATCCATCTTTCGACCATTAATTCATAACTGTTAAAGAGGAAACCCACATTTAACCAATTATATTTTTTTCGGCCATGCCGGGAATCTAACCCTGGACCCTTAGATCAGTATATGCACATGATGCTGACTAAGCTAAATTGTCGGACTATGTCAGATGATAAAAAGTAAGTAGGCAATGAGTATTTATCACTCATCCTGACTTTATTATATGCAACTACTCTTTATAGACTTAATTTACTGATGGAACGTGAGGCCCACTTTCACAAGTCTAGAAACGTTAGTAATCAGGATTATTGATTTTGGGATTAAAACAGTCAACGATAACAATAATTCAGAGAAATGAGTTACATCCATGGTAACGTACTCTCTCTCTCTCTCTCTCTCACACACACACACACACACACACACAAAAACGCGTCTCATCGAATTCGTAAAATATCTCCGAAATATTTGGCTCACCGCAAGTTCCCCGTCAGCTTCTGAATTGATAGCTTGGGTAGCGCCACGAGTAGTGTCCAGTGATCTGACGTGGTCATAGACTAGTCTAAAAATAAAACAATAGCTTATAATTCAGAGGTTCACAAACTTTTACAAAGTAAAACTTACATGACATTATAATATACTTAAAGATAAAATAAAAGGTGCTAGAAATGTTCTCACGATATTTATTGATATACTTCAAGTGTCATTAACATATTAAGAATGAATATTGCCTTTGAATCAGCGGTTCCCAACCTTTTTCAGATGACGCTCCTCTTGTTAGATCTTCAAATTACCCCCTATCTTATCTTTGGGATGGTTACTAAAGGTTATTTTAAAAAGTCTAGTTTTCTAGTCACTTTTTTATTTTATATCAAATTCAATGTAACACTGGCAGCATAATAGTACCAAAATAATGAGTGAAAATTAGTGGGATGGCCCGCACTACTTTGTCTATTATTTCTTGAATATTTGGTTTGATGTTTGACAGAGCCCACTTAAAATTGATTTCCCTTTCATATCAAGTCTACAACGCTATTTAGTTTTTATGAACGTTGAAAATTAGATGTGTTGCACTTGGCCGGAATGGTAACTATGGGAGAGGGCAGAGAGGTGAATAATTGGTGAACGAATCGAAGGGCTTGAAAATAAGAAAATGAATACGCAAGAGCGTTTTAATTTTGGCTGGTCAACTTATAGATAAACTACAAGTGGTAGGCCGTATTTACATTACCGCAAGGAAAAAATATCTTATTTTGGAAAAGGGATTGAAACTAAAAAATGTCTTCAATTATTAAATGATTTTTAACGTTATTTTCTACTGGTTTTACGCCCCACCCCTCTCCCCTCCTTGGAAGAGATTCACATGACCCTGGTTGGGAAACACTGCTTTACATGGTTTACTCGTATGCCTAACATTGAATTGGTATGCCTGCCTCCGTACTGATTGACTGCCTAAAAGTGAGTGTCCTTCCCAGATTGCCCCACGAGATTCTATTCTAGTTCCGTGGGTCTCCAGAAAGGCTACACTAATTACAAGTCAGCACTGGACGCTTTCTCTTTCGAAAGAATTGCGTCAAGGGCTACAAGTTCACTAAAAAAAAGAGTAGCGTAACCCGTTGGATGGTGGTAGTATTTTTAAGGGCTATATATTTTAGAAATACTTGCGTTTTCTTATGCCATAGTAATAAGCCATCAACTAAACCAAAATAATGTTCTTTTATCTAGCAAGAGAGTAAGGAAATTAGGTAAAAATAGTTTACTCTTGGGACTCGAGCTTGGACATGTTCTTAGTAAATATGCTATATTATACCCCACAGCACTTGGCTGAGAACATGGTTTTAAAGTTACTCACTTGAAATATATTTCTGCCCCAGAAGAGGAAGTCGCAGCTTCGTTGGCTACCGACCACAAGATTACAGAAGGCCGATTCTTATCTCGTTGAATTAACTGAGTGAGGGAGGAGAGGTGATTTTCAAGCAGCTGTTCATGCCAGTCTCTGAAATTAGGCATTTCCTTAATAGTATCTATACAATCATGGACAGGGATTTGAACCGTGGACCTTTGGTCCAACGCGTCAGTCACACTATAAACTCGACTATTAGCTTTGGCTGAATATTGGCCGTAACCTATAGTGTTTTGAAGTTAAACTTATCTCATCCAGAGGACACATGTGGCTTCTGTGAAGTCTTACGTATTCTGTGTTTAAAATATAGACACCTATTGAAGGGAAATAAATTATACCTTGAATTCATTATGAAAGGAATTTTGGAGAACATTTAAGAAAAACACTATTTTTTTTGCACTCAGCTATGTTTATAAGTGAGATAATTGGGATATTTAATCCAATTTTCAAAGGAAGGGTTTATTTGATGGCCAGAAACGATACTAACTGTACTTCCACGTATTTATACGTCAATTCATGAAATCTGTGGATGCCATTTTTCAATAGCTATTATAATATAAGCTACAGTAGCCCCATGGCTTCTTTGGTGCTGACTGACAGCTCACAGCTGAGAGCTGACGGCTTTGAAAAGTTACCAAACCAAATAATGTATCCCTACGCCCAACCAAATGATCTGCAAAAACATGTGTTTAGCAGCTGTCACTTCTGACAGTCAAAATTTAGGTATATACCTAAACGTTGACTGTCAGAAGTCAGCTGTGAGCTGTCAGTCAGCACCAAAGAAGCCGTGGGATTACTGTAGCACCAATAAGCTAACGCCTATTATAAAGTTAAAATTATATCAATTTTGACCGAATGAAAATAAGTTTGTGTTTTTCTCAAACGTCATTTAAAAAAATATATAATTGAACTGTAGCAACAATTTAGTTGCAAGACACGCCACTATCAGTGACTTTCTTAATACCTAGTTATAAACATATCCTTACTTTGCATCGACAATCGGAACCTCATCGATGATGACGATGCCTTGGCGGTCTGAGAAATCCATTATTTCCTCGGCGTAAGGGTAGTGCGAAGTACGGTAACCGTTGCCACCAACCCATTTGATAAGATTGTAATCCCTTGTCACTATACTCAGATCGAGTCCTTTGCCCTTGAACTGTTAAAGAGAGCATACTGACGTCAAAATGTATTTACCATTATTATTGCCGTATACAGGAGGGGGAGTGGCTTAATCCTCTTTACCATCAAAATTATTAATTAATTAATATGAAATAATTCATAGTAGATTATATAAACAATTAAAATTTAATTAATATACATTAATTAATGATATAAGTACTTTAATTAAATATATCACCAACTTCGGTGACCACATGGTCTAAGGCGCTGCTCTCACATTAGACTAGACTGCAGATGACGGGGAGATCGAGGTTCGAATCTTGGTTGGGTGTAATGACGGTGGTTTTCCAAAATGGCTTTCCATTCTCCCTCTAATCAAATGCGGCTACACTTCCTATAAATATAAGCTTCATCCCTAAAACCGTTAGCGTAATTAGTATATAATCGATAACCCAAACGGGTAGTAAAGCGCGGTGCTATAAATAATAATTAAGGATATCTGAAAATAATGATTTTTTTAACGAATGTCGGTGATTTGTACTGTAAAAAATATGTATTATTGTTCCAACTTTTTAACAATTATTGAAAATTCTATAAATTTAATTCTTCTTATTCTATAATAATTGAAGAGTATAAAGTAAAAAAGGGGGTAGAGACACACTACACACGTTTTTAGGACAACTTTTATATCTCAATACCCCAAAAGACCCTAGAAAATACTTTTCTAATTAATTTAAATATGACAGATACGTCCTTTAACAATAATCTAAAGTGTATTAGGAAGGTCTCACGATTGTCTAACATATGGCAGCACTAACTCAATTTGGGCTAAAATTAGACTTTCCCCCTTTTTCTCTGTATCCTTCAATTGTTCCCACTGTCTGGCAATTTTTAAATGGCTTTGAAAGAAAATACTAAGATTAAAATACCATACAAGGGGAGAGAAAGTAAAGTATTAGAATATCCTATTATGGGTGACTATAATTTTATGATTTAAACTTACGTCAGAGTCCTCATGTTTGCCGAAGCCTCTGAAATAGAAAGGTTTGTCGTTGATGAGGAGACTGGTGCTATTCCAAGAGACGGTCCTTACACCCACCGGGAGACGGTAAATGTCCGATTCTTCTAGTGTCAGGTTCACCTGAACAAATAAAATAAAATATTTTAGGTATTTACAGTAACTTTCAGAGAACTGCAGCTATTCGCATCAATATTACAGATGCCTTTGTGAAGCAGCACTAGCCTAGGTCTTCCATGTACCTGCAGTGTATACAGATAGGCCGGGTCAGGATGCATCAGGTAAGGCCACCACAAGTTCACGTCTGGAATACGTAGCTCTCCTTTCGCCTCTGAAGACGTGGCCACAATTTGGTCATCCCTATCGTAAAGTATCAAGCTGATGCTGAGATCATCCGTATCCCCTGAATCACCAGCGTAGACAATCGTGTATTCTACAAGACCTGGAAATAGTTTAAGTGCACATTCTTTTAACGTAAATCATGTTAGTGACGGCGTTAAGAGGCTGGTTCAGAAATTAATAGGCACTTACAATATTCATTTTGTTTGTTTTATTAGTTCGTTTAACAGTCCCTTCGGTGGTCAAATGTTCTAAGGTGTAACTCTATGCCTTTGATGGGGATCATATTCTGCTCAGGTGAACTGAGGGTGTTTTTTTTCCAAAATCGGAAGTAAGACCCAGTGTTCTTTAAAAACAAAAAATAAGAGCTACAAAGAGCTATCAATGACTTCATCTAAGCGGAATTATTAATGGCTGTGTCAGGGCTTGGCAATCTCTCTCCTTGCTAAATGTTGAACAAGCTTTACTTAGCCAAACCAGCCACTATCAGCAGTTTGTTTTAGCATCATGTCTTACTACCTGTTCAGACTATGAGTACTATATGTACTAATTATTCTAGTGAGTTATGGATTAGAAAGGTTGAATTTAGATTAAGTGTATCCGCATTTGAGTGAATATAGAGAGGGGGAAACCATTTTAGAAAAAAACCTCAGTAGCCCAACCGGGATTCTAACCTCGATCTCCCCGTCATCGGTAGTATCGATTATACTGTGAAAGTAGCACCTTAGATCATGCGGCCACCGAAGCAGGTAATTGTCAGCAGTTACTAAATCAACAGTCTCGAGCGAAAACCATAATTTTTTGTTCTTATCATCCTGCATTGCGCGTATTTGCGAACAAACAATTAGTAATTATGTCAAAACTAGAGAAGGGGAGAGCCTACTCTGGGACATTAATACTCCCAGTTTTGTCCATAGTGAGTAGAGGGAGGCCTTAAATGTCGGAGTAAAGCTTGATTCACACGTTCGCCGAAAATAGAGAACAGAATCTGCTTGAGTAGCATAGCAACTCACATGCTGTGTGTTGACCCATGATGCATTGCAACATAAACTCAAACAGATGATTATCAACATATTTATTTTCTAGTGGATCGACATATCTTTAAGATAAGCCTCTCGATGGATGTTTTCAGATTAAATACTGTGTCGTGACACAATCCAATACATGGTTACACACACTTTACATTAACGGGTTATTTCTAATCTCCACACAACGCCCAACAAAGCTGTCTGCTTCTGGTTGTACATGGAGTGGGGCGCGGTAGTGACACTTTAGTAGTAAATACTAAGCGACGCCTTCACATTAGTGTATAGAAAGGATGCTGAGAATGTATGTGGAAAACCACCTGCAAGAGAACCTACTCCGTCAACAGCTGTGAATGGCGAGTCTGCTTACATTGGGAGGGGGGTTCCACCTTAACACACCCACCTCTCCCCTCACTTTTAAAAATTAACATCGCCTTAGACCACTTTGGTTACCGCTGAGATTTCTATGAAATTAATGAGTTAACAAATTTAAGTTTTCCACTTAGTCGATTCTTTGTTACGTTCCTTCAAAGGGACAGTTAGGGCTTAAAATATAAAGTTCATTCTAATTACAACATTTCATTTCTCCGTGTTAATCTCTAAGATTTAAGAGCTATTGTCATTCGAATGGGCTTTATATTTTATAAGTCCGGCACTTAAGGTCCCCGGCCTATGGAATGAGAGTGAAGTTCCTAGGGAAGATACTTATTGTTAGTTGGCTATGATGGGTTGATGCAGGTTTCTTAAATAAACATACCTGTTTGTGATTCTATGTTAGTTATCACGGATATGTCATCAATGTACACCTCCGGTGTGGTGTAGAGTGTAACGGGACGGTCAATTCCCGCGTAATGGAAAAAGTCAAAGGAATATGTCATGAAGATCTCCGTAGTGTTCTGGTCACTGGAAACATTAGTAGGTAAATAAAACACTATAACTCAATTGCAATGTATCAATTGTTTTAAAATAAAGGTAAATCACAGACAAACCAATAATAATTGTATATTGAAACTGTAAATACATTCAGTTAGACTAACATTTCAATTGTTAAAAGTCAATTTGGCTATTTTATGAATTGGGCAAATGTCTATCCTTTCTGTGAACTGGCTTCTTCGCTTGTCCACTACATAAACCGAGGGGGAAAAAAGATGAATTTGGTAGTACTTGTAGAATTCCAGTTCATGAACTGGGAATATACAAGTGCTACCCATGTCATGAACTGGCTGAGTTTTTGTCTGGTCCGTGAAATGGACAAGCAAAGAACCGGTTTCATCCGAACCATTATTGTTTTAAAGTGTTAAGTTAAGTTAGGTTAGTTAGTTTATAATTCTTAACTTATAATATCTGACAAAGAATTATAACTAGCCTGTATTATTTAGGACAGTAATTTCTAGTTCATTAAATGACCAAGAGTGCACATGCAATTTTTTCCCCAGGCCGTGAAACGATCAATAGGAGAGGCCAGATCGCGAAATGAACAGAAATGTTCTCAATTCATGAAATGGGCAGTTTCACTAATGGTGTGTAAAATAGACACCGTCTCATAAGCAGGTGCTGCAGTCGGCATCGTAGATCCTACAAAGAGTCAAGGAGGGTCTACATGGAGCAAATAAGGAGGCAAGTCAAGTGATCAGGCTGCTTGGTGGATTTAATAATGATAAAGTAACACAAGCAAGTGCTGTTCACATACAGGCAAGTATCTCAGCCAGATCCAGTTATAATCTTAACGCTAAACAGTTCATACTAACACTAAAAGGGGGGGACCTGGCGGTCTAGGGGTAAGGTGTCAGACTTCTGTGCTGGCGGCCGGGGTTCAATCCTCGGTCCCGGCAAAGATTTATCTGATTACCAAACCCTTCCTTCACCTCTGACAAGACATCTTGTAAATGTGGAGAATGCCAGGCCTCCACCGTGGTTCGGATTCCACGTTAAACTGTAGGTCCTCCATTTCATCTCAAAATCACCCTACCATTACACATTAGCGTAAGTGCGTATAACCCGAACGGGTAGTAAGACGCGGTGCTAATAATAATAATAATAATAACACTAAAAGGATGACAATAACACGAAACATAACCAAGGCTCCACTTCTACGTGCCGTGGTCGGCTACGACTGTCTGTCTATAACATGTTCAAACGGTAAAGCTTTCATTTCAGACTGTTCGAGCTGTAACCATACATTTTTTTAACCCCACATCTTACTACCTGCTCAGGTTATACACAGATGCATTAATAACTTTAGTATGATAGAGGTGAGGAAGGTTGAATTTAAAGGATGTGTACCCGCATTTGCGTGGAGGAATAGTGGACATTCATCTGGGAAAACCACCCTCAGTACAACCGACAGAGATTTGAAAATCGATCTTCATGTCATCGGCAGTCTAGCCTATTTCGGGGTTAATGACTTAGATCATGCTGCCACCGAAGCATGTTTTAAGTACAGTTTTCATGTGATTAAATCCCAGGGGAATGGAACGTATTCTTTAACCCTTTGATTTTAATATTAAAGTATTAACATAATAAGCTGGTATATCAAAGCTCCTACGTTAGTGACCCATTCAACCACTAAGCGCTGTATTTGAAACTTAAGAACCCGCCTCGGTGGCGTAGTTGGCTAACGTGCGAGTCGTGTTGAGCTTGACCACCGAGGACGGGGAGATCGAGGTTCGAATCTCGGTCGGGTGAACTGGGGGTGGTTTTTCCTGAATGGTTTTCCACTCTCCCTCCACGCAAATGTGGGTTCACTTCCTCTAATTCAACCTTCCCAATTCCTAATCCATTAGCGTAATTAGTACTTAAAGCGTATAACTCGAACGGGTAGTAAGACGCGGTGCTAAAATAAAATAAATTATTCTTAAGAGTAGAAATAAAAATGGAATCGCTGTCAATGTTTTGTTGGAACTCATTTGATAATGTTTCTGTTTTTAACGTCATTAGTATAAATTAAACTGAAGTGGAAACTTAAGCTTGTATTACCTCGAAAACATTCATTTTATTTAAGTATATGGATTTTTTTCTAAAGAAAAAACAAATTTAAATTGTTCCAAAATAGTTAAGGCAAATAACGTCCACTTCACAGCTTTACTTGCCCCCTGTCAAATCGTCTTAAAATCCCATCCCTTCTTCGAACCAAAATAAAAGTTAACGTTATGAAAACACCAAATAGAGTGAAAAGTTTATAAAGAAGACTCACGTCGTGATATTCGCGACTCCCCCCTGAGGGATAGAGGACTCGTACAACGTGTTGTTGACTGCGACCGTGATTAGGTTGTTAGCGCCGTAGTTGACTCGATCGGTGACTTCCACCTTGAAGGGCAAGTGTCCTATCTCGTGCGTCACAGCATGCTCACCATTGACAAACTGGTATCATCAATGGCACGAGGGAGGAAAATACACATTTTCATATTTTTGTAGTGTATTAGTTAAAAAAAATTCAAGGTCGGGGTCAGTTGCGTGACGTGATGTGATTACAAGGTAAAGGAGCTAGTTTAAACTGTACCTTCCTGTGAATTGTTCTCATCAACCAGTAGAACAGTCATTGGTAAGGCAGGCCTACCAATGAACATACATTCTTATATGTAGTGTATAAAACGGAGCTGATATGGATCAAATCGGGGTAGAAGAGTGGGGGTAGGTGGGTGTAAAACATACAAGGGTTTGATTATTAACTGGGTGTACTGGGGAAACTTTTCCTAAAGAGTTTCTTACTTACCTTTTAGGCAAAGTCTTCTACTATTTCACTTAAATTTACTTTTCTCATACATCTCTTTTGTAAACTCCAGTTGAAAATCTAAAACATCAATTGGGTAGCTTTGCGGCTAGTTACGGTCGAACCTGATCGAACTTGGTTGGATTTTTAACTATATTTAACCAGTTTTAACCAGTTTCCAGTGAAATTTGCCGTTAGTATAAATACGGCAAAGCCTCGACGGATAGTAAGACGCGAAACACAGAAAGAAAAAACTCAACTGAAGCTAAGATAAGGTAATTAAAAAGGTAATTACAAATAACGCATCGTCTTACCACAATGGCGAGGTAAGTGACACTTCCGAAACGCAGCCAGACTCTTTTGCCCTCCCAAGAAGACGGGACATAAAAGTTACGGTCGTACCACACCACCCCGACAAAGTCCCGGACTTCGGGGTCCTGTGTGATGTCGTTGTAACTGGCAGGAACAGGCATGGGGATCACATCCCCGCTCTGAAACGAGAATACACGACCTTCAAAACACCTTGATATCTCAATGGGACTGAAAACAATCGACTGTCTCGAAATATGACATCACTGAAATAAGCTGGTTACATAATTGAAAAACTTAGACTTAACAACATTACGTTGTTAATTTAATGTGTGAACTTAAGATAAAACTTCACCTCTGACAAGACATCTTGTGAATGTGGGGAATGCCAGGCCTCCACCGTGGTTCGGATTCCACGTTAAACTGTAGGTCTACCCTACCATTACACATTAGCGTAAGTGCGTATAACCCGAACGGGTAGTAAGACGCGGTGCTAATAATAATAATAATAATTAAGATAAAAATTTATAAAGGCCAAAAACCAAGTGGGGTTTAAACGTTCCTGGAAGGAGCTGTCTGTCAGTAGGAGAACAAAGAAGGGAAGAAGAAAATACAAATACCAGTACAATTTGTGTGGTTACTCTCTTATTAAATTAAGTTCGATTCACAAATATTCATTCCATGCTGTTTTAACAGCTATTGTTCGTTTCCCAAGCATTTAGGCCTTAATGATAAACCTAAAATAAGTGGATTTTTGCACTTTTCCGCATTGCAAATTTCAACTTTTCAACTATGTTTACAAACGTATATACTGTACATGTATTTGCTTTTCAGCGTGGAAAATGTCAACTTTCAAGCTATGCTTATATATATATACAGGATGGGACGTAAACAATTAGGCGATTGCTGAAGAAAATGATGGACAACGTGCTGAGGTTTGTCTGACGTCCGGTGGAACTCATCTGAGTGACATTATCTTCAAAAAGTGAAAAAAGTAGTATTTTATTTAGCTAATTAATATTTATTTTTCAATTAAAAAGTGTTAATTTTCAAGTTACTGATCGTATAATTATTTCATCCCCATATTATATATATATATATAGTATATATAGTGTATACATATGTGACGTGTATACATCTATATATACATATGTATAGATATATAATACATACTCGTATATATGTATACATTAGCGTGACCGGATCTCATAGAGGGGGAAAAAAAATTTCGGAATTTTGTTCGTCTGGACCCCACAAAATGATTCCCCTTTCCAGATATTGAGATAGCCGAAATTTGAGCTCGATTAAATGACGTTAACCCGTGCCGCTTGTCGCTCAAAGTTTGAAAAAATCCAAATTTTTGGCCAAAAAGCTGACATATGGAGCCATAACTCCAGAACGGTAAATAATAAAAACACGCTTAATATCTCAAAAGAAAGATAATGTTGTTCTTCAAAATTTATATTCGATACATAATTGTTGTTATTTTAAGTCAAACCGAGTTACAACAGCCTTTAGCCCCAAAAACGTGACCTGGTACCACTAGGAGCATACTTTGTATATTTTGTTATTAAGTGATAAATTAGGCTTATTTTGTTATCTTTTTGAGTTTAAAGTAGAAATATAATAAAAAAACAAGTAATACTAATAAGTCTAATGACATTTTTTATTTTAAAATATAAAAATCAGGTATATAATACATACAAAACAGGCACAGAAAAGATACAGACGTAGTACCTACATGAGTTGATAATTTTACATAGTTATCTAATCTATTCTAGAGCTTTTGTTAAAGTAGTTTTTGAAACGTCAGGATATAATGCTCTGCATTTGCTTACAACTTGCAGTACATATTGATTTTGGCCTTCATCTTTTGTCAGAAGGTTGTTAAAGTCGGTTATTAATTTAACACCACGCTCAGCCATATCATTAACTACTTTTGATGTTTTGACAATTTTCAATCCTTCTTGGAAGTCATTATTTTGAGGCCAGGTGTTTGGATGTTGTCTTAGGAGATCTGTTTTTATATTAAATCGGTCAAAGAATGTAAACGTTTCTTTGGTAAGTAAATTTACCAATCCTCCATCAACTACCTCTTTTAATTTTTCTTTCCTAACTTTTGGATTTACAACCCTTGCGTGCTCTGATGGTTCATCTGTGCTACTGAGCAATTTATTAGCCTTTAACAACTTTTCATCGTCTGTAATGGTGGGATCGAAAAAAGATAATCCCACCAACTCTGAATTCAAATACCACAAATGGCTCGAAAATTGGGTCAGGGCTATTTCTGCAATGTCGTTGTCACATTCTTTATAGTCTAACAGACTATGCAAAATACCTAAATCTTGCTTTGGTGCAAGATGAGCTTTTGAAGCATTGAACCAAGCTTTACAGTAAATTTTAACTAGGAAAACAGAAATAGCACGCACAGAACTTTCTTC
Source organism: Timema douglasi (assembly GCA_901482245.1). NCBI lineage: Eukaryota > Metazoa > Arthropoda > Insecta > Phasmatodea > Timematidae > Timema > Timema douglasi. Next base: position 57,884 of record CABEEJ010003624.1, on the reverse strand, counting down.
TTCTTTAGACATCTTAAATTGACGACGAAAAATGAACATTTTTAAGCAGTAAATAGCCTTTGCCATCCACCTAGCGTGATGAATGGCTCCTGGAGTTCTAAAACCCACAACATTGCCGTCTAGTGATCCAACAAATACGAGAACCAACTGCAATAGCTCCTTGTAGTCATCTCTGGGGTGGCTCTCAGTTAATTTGGTCTCGAATTCAGCAGTAACATTTGCAATTACTTCTGGAGTTAGCTGCTTTTGTATTAGATTGTCACTGATACCTGTGTCGTATTTTCCTTTGTCTATCTTGGGCCACGCAGTGAGGAATCTCTTAAAAATGTCTGGATGCGGTCCAGTGGTTGATCCCATTTTTGTGTCGAATACGCCTCTTAACAGAATTTCCAAGATATGGTGACGGCAAGCTAGGTATAACAATTCTCTTCCTAACATTTGCTCCAATATGACGCATGCTCCTTTGAGTCTTCCCGTGTTGGATGCTGTAGTGTCGAAGCACATCGCCTTGACGGTGCTGGGAAGACCCCATTCATGTAGGCATTCATATACGGCTACGGCTTGCTCCTCTCCAGAGCTGTTTGCTGTTACAGGAACTCCCAACAGCTGTTCCTTTTCGCCATATGAAATAGCAATAGCTATTCGCTCACATTGTTCATTTTTTAAAACACCCGGTAAAAGTTTACCGTCCCAATGGACAACCACGGGCTCTTTTTCAGGAATGTTTACTTTATCAAAAAAATTTTTAGTATATTGTTCTCTGAACATTTGCCTTCTATAATGTAATAAAGTTTTCGAGACTTTGTACTCAAGAGGGTCAAGGTTTAGTGCTTCTAGAGTAGCTATTAAAATTCTCGTGGCATTTCTGTCGGATACCTTACATCGATCTAACAAAATGGACAATTTCATGTTTAAAATCTCTTTAACGCCCCTTGCAAATGAAACTTTCATCCTCTTGCTCTCAGATGGTCCTGGATCTTCTACAGCTTCTTCAGGGATGTCCATTTCCTCCAAGCTCTCAAGTTCCTGGTAGATGCTGTCCTCTTCAGTGTCTTCTTCTTCTTCTCCTTCTTCGAACTTGTCTTCATCATCCGTCTCTAAGAAGCAACAAAAGAAAGAGAAAAAAAGACTATAAAAACTTGTCTTTTTAGCAGAATAGTAATAATACATAGGTAATAAATTACCTACTTCTAATTATCAATAGGTATTATTTAAAAAATATCTATTATCTATTATTCATCTATTTTTTAGAATAATAATAATAAAAAAACTCACCAATATCAAAAGTTTCTTCTTGGATTTGTCGGTTCATTTTTGCACGTTCCTTTTGCGCCTTGATTTCTTCAGCTCGAGACAACTTGAGATCCACTCCAGTCATGGAACCTGGGCGGCCCTTCTGCCTCTGTTTCACGAGAAACGCCTTATCTTCTTCCGATTTCATCAGAACCAAGGCATCTTGTTGAGCAATATCAAAGAGATCATCCATTTTTTCAACAAACTGTTTAAATTTGTTCTTGACCGTTTCCGATGTTTTCTTCCGGTCCTTTTGAAGAGTTCTCCACTCGGCGTGAAGTTTTTCCAGCTTAGTAATTGCATCTTGCTCATGTTTAGTCGGGATTCGAGCTTTCTCCCAAAAAATGAACACTTCTCGTATGGCAAGTTTTGCTGATTCTCTTACAGTTAATTTCACAGCACGTAAATTATAAAATAAAACACACAAAACTTGACGATTTGAGGGTAGTTTACAACCGGTGATCTGGTGAATGGGATAGCCCACAAGAAATATTTTATCCTTGGTCCGGCTTTGTACACCTGATGTGGATGCCATTTCAGAGTCCAATAGGTAAATAACAGTTAACAAAATATATTACAAACTTTAATTTCAATAAAATGTTTTAAAATGTCTTTTAAAATAATACTATAATAGTTATAAAAACAATAACACACACACTTGGAAAATTAAAAAAAAAACGTTAAAATATCTTCACTAGATAATTGTTCGATCTAACCAGCTCAAAGGCACTTTAGAAACTAAACTGAATAAATAAAAGGTCGGTTGTACGCTGAAGTAAAATCACCATCCCTAAAATAGAAATTAGATTCACCCTCCTTTTTACCTGTCAAACGGGTCTTTCTTTGGTAAACAAGTCAGGTAATCCCTATATAATAAAATATTAAATTTGAACAAAAGGCTCTTTATGTTTGAAAATTGAGTTCCAAAATACTTTTTAACAAAAAAATGTTAATTCCGAGACACATTATGTAAAAACCCGTAAAATTATTTGAATACTCCCAAACTGGCTCCTAATGGTACCAGGTCACGTTTTTGGGGTCAAAGGCTGCTGTAACTCTGTTTGACTTAAAATAACAACAATTATGTACAGAAAATAAATTTTGAAGAACAACATTAGCTTTCTTTTGAGATATTAAGCGTGTTTTTATTATTTACCGTTCTGGAGTTATGGCTCCATATGTCAGCTTTTTGGCCAAAAATTTGGATTTTTTCAAACTTTGAGCGACGAGCGGCACGGGTTAACGTCGTTTAATCGAGCTCAAATTTCGGCTATCTCAATATCTGGAAAGAGGAATCGTTTTGTGGGGTCCAGACGAACAAAATTCCGACATCGATTTTTTGCGGTCACCCTAGTATACATATATAGTCATAGAAAATAGTTTTATATTCATTTCAGTAAACACAAAACCCTTCTACTGATGAAGGTTTTGTCAATATTTAAACTAAGCGCAACATCCGATAGGCAATATCTCAGATACAGACAGCCCTCTTAAGAATCCGAAGTAAGGCAGGCAGTGCAGTAAAATACGATTATTGTAACCTTCATCTTGAAATATCCCAGTTTTGACTTGACAAATTTCTTAATTACATATTTTGGCTGTTGCTTAATCTTTTAACTTGAATACCAGAAGCGGTATCCAAGATTGATAGAGAGGGCTGATTTGTTCTTCGAGTTACAAGCTGCATTCGTAGATCCTTATAGGTTTTGTTTGAAATTTTTCTAACATGAAATTGTAACACATGTATTTAATCTGTAAGAGAATATGCACAGTCAGTGTGATTTGGAACTTTGATAGGAATGAAATTGATTGATAAATTTGTGAATTTAATTTTTGGACAATGGCGTGTTTGTACTTTTGGGGGAGATTTTATTTTATTGTGAGTAGGTAATGGGTTGGTCGGTGTTTTTACTTTAGTATCTTAGCCAAATTTTGATCTTTTGTGATTTTTTTTCTTGATCCCAGATTTGTTTGAATTTCATTTTCGTGCTAGTCAGCTTTTTCGTGGAACTTTAGTTTTCTTTCGCAGTATATGCCTAGAAGTGTTTTTAATTTTGAAATTTTATGCAAACTGTCATTCTGTTTCGTATGTCAAGTCCTGAAACGACTCTCTGGAGTTTGCTAAAGTTTTTTGGCTAACCATTCATGAAGAAGTATTTTTCTATAACTGTTTATATTCTGCTAAGGATAGAAGATAACCTGTAAGCCATATTTTCATGCAATTATTATATGTAAAAATGGAAATAATATGATTGCTGTAGAGCAGGAAACGATCGATCAAAAGTATTTAATACAATTTGAAGCAGTCAAATATTTAATTTAGTACAAAATTCACCCCTAGATGGCATCACTGTATATTCTCAATCTTTGCTTTTCATTGGCTCTAGATGGCATCACTGTATATTCTCAATCTTTGCTTTTCATTGGCTGAACGTTTATATTTTGTAATGTTATAGGGGAAATAAAGTTTTTCCATTCCTGACCTGTAAGTCGGAATATATTTGCTGCAATGTCAAATTTTAAAAAACGTGGGGAAATTTTACATTAATATTACTCTTTGAGCGAACTATTTAACCAAAATATTGCACTTCTTTTTAAAAAAATACAAAAGTTTCCCGCCTTAATGTTTAATTGACAGCTGTTAAGAAAAATGTAAAAATACCTAAATATAATTTTCTTCAATAATCACATGTATTTTATATATAGACAAAATGGCAGTTTAAGAAAACTTTATTACAAAGCCATTCTAAAAAAAACTCTATTTTAGACACGTGCTTTTATAATTGCCCGTATTCCGATATACACAATTCTGCCATAGCTTAATGCAAATTGATAAATCCGGCCTAGATAGTTCAATATATTTTCTTGACTTGAAAGTGGAAAAATCAGTGTGCTGTATTAATATTAGATTTTTTCGTAATAACTTTTTCCATACTTAATTAAAATAATTGAATTTTTGATTATCCAAATCACTCATGTCACGAATCACGTCATGCTGTAAATATTCTACTGTCTTGAATAGTTTACATTCAACTATTAAAAAGTGTACGAATAAATATTACACATTTATAAGTAATTTCATATCCTAGCAAATGTCCCATGATTGAGTCACTATCTTCAGATTTTCAGATACGAAGAACCATGAACAATAAAATACTTCAGAGTAATAGGTTGTTGACCCTTACGTCTATTTCAGAATAACAAGCTTATTAGCACCTGCCACTTTAAAATAAAATGATAATAATTATGGTTTTATGGCATTTAAGCACGACTATATGAATAACTATTATTATTATTATTATTATTATTATTATTATTATAGTCATGTTAAAATGCCATTAATATATTTGTCCATTATCATGAGGTAGTGTTAAAAAAATGACTCTCTAATGAAATATCTTTTTCAAAACTTTGGTTCGATGTTTCCTTAAGCTGGAAATTAACATGTTCAATTTATCCATGAATTTTATATTATAAGCCAAGTATTTTTAAAAAACTCAGTAAATTCAACCAGATTCGAAATTCGATATCCTCGTCATTGGCAGTCCAGTCCACTGCGAGAGTAGCGCACTAGACCATGTGGCCGCCAAAACGGGTCTCAAAATGTTCACACAAGATTTGGGTATAATGAATTAAAGGGCTTAACAAGGTTAGATACTTTTACGAACTATGTGTGGATATAGCCCATGATAAAATAAATTAGTCTACAGTTTAATTCATTGATCACGAGAGAGTCAAGGTTCGACTTCCAGCCATGTCTACTGAGATGTATAAAAAAAAATTCTATTATATGGGCCAACGCCCCTTTACTTGAACCATAATTAGTTACATTTTCTTTGTTTTTCTTTAATGTAGTCTGAGGATGATGCCGTAGAGCGTCGAAACATGTTACATCGTTAAATAACGGGCGTTCTCTACGAAGCCTACAAAAGGAGCAAAGGACTCAGTTAAGGAAATGAATTCAATCATATAACCTAAAAAAAAATTAATTTCAACTATTTCATATTGTCAATTTTTCAAATTTAACTTATTTAATTTCACTGCTTCAATTGTATAACTACAAATATCATCCTAGTCATGAACAATCTTTTGATATAGTCTGGTTAATCTATAATCTTAATGTAATATGTTTTTTTGTCTAATGTCTCACATTTTAATGTGTTTTTTAAAGTTTTTTAATGTTTGTTAATTTATATGTTGTTCAATGACATTTTTAAACTTATTCTATTTAATGTCTTTTTCTACATAATAATTTATACTCAACATAGGTTGTTTAATATAACTGTTAAGTAATGTTAAATTGACAATTTCCATTTCAATTAACCTCTTTATTAAACATTAAAGTTCTTTATCACTTTATAAAATCTTTTTTATATTTATCCTAAAAATAATTCACATTGAATTCTACAAGCATTGTAAAAAAATTAATCCTATATCTTCGTCTAAGGAGTTAGGAAACACTTCCCCTGAAGTATATGTTACTCATTCCTTCACTATTAGTGTAAAGTTTCAAGTAGCCCAAACGTGTAGTAATACGCGGTATATATGAAAAACTGTTTTTTATTACGTATGTGCTTTGCTTCTATACACTTAATATTCACATATATACATGTTTAGAATAGCGATGAGTAAGGTATAGTTTAAAGAAAATGTACCCCCATTTTTATCGAGGGAGAGGAAAAACACAACCTCAGCATTGCCGGACAAATTCTGAACCTCCATCTCCCCGTCATTAGCAGTCCATTTTATAATGAGAGTGGTGACCTGGTGGTCTAGGAGTAAGGTGTCAGACATCTATGCTGGCGGCCGGGGTTCAATCCCTGGTCTCGGCACAGATTTATCTGATTTCCAAACCCTTCCTTCACCTCTGACAAGATGTGTATTAATCACAACTTGTGAATGTGGGGAATGCCAGGCCTCCACAGCGGCTTGAATCCCACGTTAAACTGTAGGTCCTCTATTTCATCTCACAATCACCCTACCATTACACATTAGCGTAAGTGCGTATAACCCGAACGGGTAGTAATACGTGGTGCTAATAATAATATAATGAGAGTGACAACTTATACCAGGCATGTATAACCTTTCCCCGACTAAGGGTAGACTAAGTTCTTGATAAAATAATATAATATTGCGCGTTTGGGCTACATCATTGGTAGTCCAGTAGTGGAATTATTAGCCAGTACTAATGTACCGTTGCCCAGGGGATGCACGAATGTACCAATCGTACATCCTCTCCATGGAGGCTCTTTCCGTGTCCCGATGAGATATGGTCATGATGATAGGGAGTATGAGGGCGTATAACGAGTAGAATTAAACCCAACTTAAGATAACTTACCAGACCCTGGTGATTTTTGAGGTGGTTCCCCGCTCGGAGAAAAATACCCAAAGCACCAATTTGGAATCGAACTTGGGACCACTACACCACGGGTCCGGTTTCTTGATGAAGTGATCGTGGGCCATATTTGAAATTTATAAGACCTAATGCCCAAACATGATAAAAACATGAACGCATATATATTTACTCTTAGCAAATACATGTAAACATAAACAAGTAACATTAAACTTGCAATTGTCGGTGACCTGGCGGTCTAGGGGTAAGGTGTCAGACTTCTGTGCTGGCGGCCAGGGTTCAATCCTCGGTCCCAGCACAGCTTTATCTAATTACCAAACCCTTCCTTCACCTCTGACAAGACATCTTGTGAATGTGGGGAATGCCAGGCCTCCACCGTGGTTCGGATCCCACGTTAAGCTGTAGGTCTTCCATTTCATCTCACAATCACCCTACCATTACACATTAGCGTAAGTGCGTATAACCCGAACGGGTAGTAAGACGCGATGCTAATAATAATAATAATAAAAAACTTGCAATTCTGGAAACGGTATGCAAATTAGCGAGTAATTACATCAGAGCCAGGAACCTAATTTGTTGTTTATATCTTCAATTTGAAGTGTTTCAATTGTAGTTGGTGGGCTGTACAGATATAGCTCGGGGGCCGTGGGTTGGACATTCCAGCCTCATATAATGTGACCACCAAAGCGTGTGACCAACTCGCTCATGTGGGAAAGTACTCCCCGAACAGGAACTCAAACACTTCGGTGGCCGCATAGTATAACGCGCAACTCTCATGATAGACCAAACTGCCGAGGACGTGGAGATTTGGTTTCAATTCCAATTCAATTCGGGAGCACTGAACATGGTTTTCCACTCTCCCTTCACGCAAACTATGTGTGCACTTCCTCTAAATTAAATCTTCACAATCCCTAAACTGCTAGAGTAATTAGTACATAGGCGTATAACCCAAACGGGCAGTAAGACGCGGTGCTAAAACAGAACTTAGTACTCACCTTCCTGAGTTCCTGTGTGTACCACTCATCCGTGAACCCCTTGGCCGTGTCGTTGACCGGGGACAGCCGGAAGTTCCAGACGCCATCCAGAGAGTGGACCTCCCTCGACTCGGACTCTCTGGGATAGAGGATTCCCACAGGACCCTCCTGCCCGGACACGGGCAAGAGTGACCCCAAGAACATCCCCCAGACAACCAGTGTGACCAACATGTTCGTTCTATTGGCAGATATCAAGTTGTGGCTCTTATATAGAAACACGTGAAGATACCGCGACGATAGAGCTTTTTGTTAGACGAGATAAGAAAATAGTAATACGGCAAACTATTCAGTATTTGAACGGTTTTTTGCTAAGATTATTTCGGATAGTGGGATATTTTGGGACCCGCAGTAGCATCAGTTTACAGTTGGTAGCTGTGGTTTGAGACATTGATTTTAGAATAGTGCTTTACGTGAGGTGATTTTCCACGTTTTCTCTTCCTGTGAATACGGGTGCATTTCGTTTAAGATTTGCTCCTAACCCCTGTCCTTTAGTTCAAGTCACTATTTTAATTTATTTTAAAGTAAATTGAGATACATATTCAGCATAACTTAGAGCGGACAAAAAATTACACAAACGTTAACATTTAATAAATTAATGTAGGCCGAAGATAAATCTTATTTTTATTTTTGCCATTACTTCGAGTATTAGATAGTAGATCCAATACTAAATGGCATTTAATGCTATAACAAACATTAGTGATCACCTAAAATCCCACTACTCAACGAATATTTCAACCAATATAGGCTAAATTTATCTTAGCGACGTCGCCTACTTGGAGATTTTAAAGCTATTTTGCAAAGCGGGTTGCATCTGAACTCGACTCACCTAAGCAGTCAAAGCACTCACTATAACACTTAGACGTCAGCCTTCTCGATGGCGTAGTAGGCTAACGCCACTAGTCGTGTTGAGCTCGACTGTTGAGGACGGGGAGATCAAGGTTCGAATCTCGGTCGGGTGAACTCTCCTTAGCGTAATTAGTACTTAAAGCGTATAACCCGAACGGGTAGTAAGACGCGGTGCTAAATAATAATAATAATTAAAAAAAACTTTGACGTCAATGTACAAAATAGAAAGAAAGGTAATGAATGTAGAATCTCACCCTGAGAGGGCTCTTGTCTGTGTGTGGGTAACCCTTTCCCTATTCCTCTGACGAGTATACATAGTCACTTTAATATTTGCGCCTTGAAACGTTGAATTGCGTTTTATTTTTCCCCTTTTCTTGTTTCCTATTCTATATATACATATGCTACCACGGACTTTTTTAATCTACATCTTGACAGGAAGATTCCTACATACCTTTTCTTGACTAAGCCAAATAACCTAATCTGTGGGGGATTTGTGAAAAACATGTTTATAAAAAACACTTAAATATAAAAATAATAATTTTGTTACAATGTATGACTATTTTTAGAATTATTTAAGAATGTGTGGTTTTTGTTTCAACGTTATATCTGTAAAACCCACTTAGTAACACGTAAACTCACTAACACGGGGAATCTTATCTTGACCGACCGTGACGTCACAGGTAGGCAACGTCCTTAACAATGAAGTTATGAACCTACAATGGGTTTTTCACAGCACTTTAAATGAAATTATTACAATTTTATTATTTAGCACCACGTATTACTACCCGTTCGTGTTATAAGCTTAAGTACTAATTACACAGATGGATTAGGAATTGGGTAGGTTGAATTTAGAGGAATTGAACCCGCATTTTCATTGAGGTAGAGTGGTAAACCATTTAGGAAAAACCACTTCAATTTCACCCGACCGAGATTTTAACCTTGATCTCCTCGTCCTCGCTGGTCTAGCTCAACACGACTGGCGCGTTAGCTAACTATGCCACTAAGGCGGGTGAAATTATTACAATGAGCTATAATTTTTTTTCCTAGACAATATTTACAGATAAGGATTTTCCCATCCTGATCCACAACAATGGAAATACCTTATAGTTTAATTAAGAAAGCCAAGAATAAGCCAACGTTATACAGTATACATTACTCGATGGGGAAATAAGAGAAGAAGAAGAAAAACACCTAGCCAAATATTATAACATCCTCTCTTACAAGAACATACAATATTTGTGAATATAATGGTGAATGTTCACTTACATTAATTTTGGACATCATACTCGGACAATCTTCGAAAACCATTAGTGGAGGACCGCCATCATCCAGAAGTAATATTCGGCACCACAGATGTTGCTGATGCGGACTCGCTGGACTCAGGGAATGATTTATTATTTATTTTATCTTCTAAAAGGGTTTGACTCAAAGTTTAAATTATGTATATTTAGTTGTTTAATAATGATATAAACTTAAATATTCAATAATCTGGCACTATATTTGGTTCGGGAATTCTCGTGTACGATCGGAATGAATCTGAGATGACTGGAAAAGAGTGTGTTCGAGGTTTCCTTAGTTGTCACACAAATCTCAGTGTTCGTGTGGATGAAGCATTGTCATTTGCTAGGGCCAGGGGGTTGTCAAAAGAGATCTCTAAATTTTATAACAATTTATCTGATTTATGGTACAATCTATGTCTGTAGGAAGAGCCATCACATGTCTTCAATTGCGACGAAAGTGGCCATCAGCTCATTTACAAACCAAGAAAAGTTATTAGGTCCATCTTAAGCCAATCGATAGCATACTACCCCACTGAGATAAGACTTCTGGTACTTAGAATGGCCTAGATATGTATAATAATTGGTGAAATGGGTGTTTCACATTCCATGGTTAAATTGATAATCAGGGCACTGGGTATTGTGTGTTTTAGTCTATTTTGCAGGTGATATGGTTATATAATTATTAGTCTAAGAAATAACTTTTTCAGTGTGCCTTTTCAAGATAAAAAAGAAACAAAGTTTGTGAATTTCATATATAACGTCATGGCTTGTAGATTTTAGTAATCAAAAGTACGCAAGGATGACGCAACCCTAATAATCGTTAATGTCAATCGGCTCACATCAGCGCACGTGCATTAAGTCATATTTTAAAAACAGAGATTGCTTAGCCAACTAGCACGAGATACATTAACTTGTGAAGAGACTATCCTACAGCTTAAGTCTCTGTTCAGTACAGAGGATAGAGCCCCTCCAAACCATATTTAAAGTTAGAGTTATATAAAAACCGCGCATAGTCGAGCAGCTGTGTGGTATACACTAGTCAGAGTTATAAAACCACAGATAGGTCAGGTCGTGGAAATGCTAAGTAGGGATATTGACAGAGCGAGGAACTTTTACTAAACTCTTTCAACCTGATCTAAAACCTCGATCCCATTTATACTCTCTTATAGTGACAAATCTATTTCAATAAACGAGATTAAAACGAACACCACCATTATTTTCCACTGCCTAACCCATCCCGACAAATAGGCCCACGGGTTGGGGGAGTAGCGACAATATATATTATGTATCTACCAGTCACGTAGAACCAAGGAAACTATCAAGTGTATTTAAAGTGTTCATTTTTAATTATCAATAATGTATTTAACTCAAAATTATCTTCATTTATTTCACAATAATTTTTATGAAACATGATAAGATAACATCTTAACAAATAGGAGGATTTTCATTTTAATTCACAACTAAATGGTTGAGGGGGAGTTAGATTAATAATACGATGGGAAAGGTATTTTATAAAATACAAACATATATTGTGTTATCAGTATTAGCTGTATATCACATGACTTGACGTATGACATATCACAAAAAAAAACTATATCGTCATATACTGGGTTATAATCAGTCTTACACCATCAAGGCCCTTAAATCCCTAAACAAAGAAATCTGAAACCGTTTACAGCTCTCTCATTAATATATCACCAAATCCAGACAGGCTCCTAACCTTCGCTAAAAGTATCCAAATTTCCAAAAATTGCTGGGAATGCACTTTTCTAAATTTCTGTTAAAGGAGTATAAATTGTCAAAAATTCTCCAAACGAAGACCACTACAATAACTTTTAGAAGCATCCAATTTTTTAGCATTAACTGTGATAGAAAAGGGTAGAAAGTCCTTAAAACCCTTTTAGTTACTTGCCCTCCCCTCCTCCTCTCCTATTATACAAAGAGAGTTCCACCCCTACGGTATAAAAAAACAATGTTCTTATTTTTTTTAGGGTTAGATAGTATGTCATGTTATAAACTTACAATTCTGAAACACCCCGTAAATTTAAATTCTCCATACGCCCATGATAACGTATTATTTGTGAATCTATTATTACTTGCATCCATATAGCACAATTATGATATTGGATGGTATTTAATATTTTGAGCTAGTTTTTAAGTCATGTGTGGTGTTTATGGCAAGCGCCAATGAAATATCTTGGTTAAATAATCTCAAGTTCAACATTTATTTGGAATATACACCAAGAAAAATTAATTTTAATCAACTATTTATACGTTTAATAGTTATTTAGTCAATATCACCATTGAAATAATACACACGAGATTTAAAAGACAATATGTTGTAATACTATGACTCGATCCAATAAAATATAGATTTTAAACCAATTTATAAAATGAAAACTATTTAGAAAACAAACAAGTAGATTGCATTGTTTTTGTAACACACCATTTTAATAAAAGTAACGGCTCACTAGTAGAAATTTATCCAAACTGTTTTCAAATTTGCTATAAATCTACAACCAAATCACCTTTCAACTAGGTTTTGTAACGTACTTGGAGAGGTAGGGGCATCAACCTTAGAAGGTAATTTGATATGTACTCCCTATCAATGTACTCTTCGTGCACATGTCAGTTAAAACAAAGGCCCTACGTAGTATTATATTTTTTTTTTAAGTTTGAAAAGCATTTAAATAGTATGATTGATGTTATTAAATGCATAAATAGTAATAATATGTCTGGGCTACATAAATCTATAGCTCATTTTACGGAAATATTAGCCGTTACTAATGTACCGTTGCCAGGGGATGCCCGAATGCATAATCGTTCATCCTCTTCATCCCCGTGGTGTAGTGGTCAGTTAACCTGGCTACGAACCTATGGGTTCCGGGTTCGATTCCCAGCCGGTTGCTACCTTGGGTATTTTTCTCTTAAATGTAACTATCCCGACGCTCAACAGGGGTTGGTAAATCCGGCTCAAGTGTTTCCACTGGCTCCACACCTTCTTATTCACTATCACAGTCACTTTATCTCATTGCGAGAACGTGTGGATAAGGATGTGGAAAAATTATCGATACTTTACTAATATCCTTTCAATACTAGTATTTTTACTCAATAATTTTACTGATATTAGTACTTACACTCCGTTATTGGATCGGTATCGAAAGAAACAACTTCTTTTGTTAACTTCACTCAAGCTGTAATTAATTGTTTACTACGGTGGTCTTTGGAGGAAGAATCAATGACACGGTGATTGGTGACCAGTCTACTGCCCCTTCCTTTATCAATGAGCACGCTCATCACAAACTAAACAAAATAAGCTTTTATAGAACTAAATTAACTCGAGTCACCTCAAGCAGATGAAGCAGGGCATGGCGTCCATTCTCCTATTGTTTGTTAATAGTTGATAAATCTATCATGATAGTATATAAACAATGAATGTAGTTAAAAAATGGCACCTCCCAGAAGTGAATTATGGAAGTTTTTCAAGAAGTCGGGTAGCACAAAAGCATTTTGTAACATTTGTTTTAAAGTATTAAAAAACCATTATAATTTTCACTGTTTAAATAAATATGGAAATACAATTGTGATGCCAAAGTTGAAATTATTATTATTACTAGATAAGAAAAACATTTTTACAGATTAAACTTTCGATACCGATACTTATTGTTATCGATACTTTTATATCGATTCTAGTACTGTATTGATAGTTTCTTCCGATACATTTAATGAGTGCAGTATCGATACTTTTCTTTCGATACCACATCATTACGTGTGGACAACCCCTATAGGTGTACCCTGGTCAATGAATGCTCTGTGCCACCAGAGTGGTGGATAGGCTACATATAAGGCATTCACGAGCTAAGCTTATCTGAATGACAGCTCAAAATGTTATTAGAAGTAATCCCTAATATATCACTACGCCAACAGCTGACATCTATCACTTTGGATGACTGTAATGAAAACGGATAGTAATATATTAATGTGATAGTTAACCACAGTAATTTAGGCCAATATTATTTATATATTTATTTGAGGTCGGACACAAAGTTTATTTATAGTTTTATTCCCCTTGAAAAATATTAAAACCACTTTCACAAAAACTTCTAGCGAACATAGCCTCAAAATGGCGACTGACGAATTTAAACCATATGATTGAACATAGCGGTAAACAAGTTTTTTACAATGATGCGGACACGCAGTTGATGAAAATATTTTATCCAGTTAAATATTTCAAAATACGATAAAATAATCATAAAATCATGTGTTGTATGTAAAAAAATGACAACATTTTTCTCTTTTCCAAGTAAATACGATGCCTGTATTAAAAGGTATTGATGTGTGCACTATATTAAACATAATCAATAACGTTCCAAAACGAAAAATAAGTACTTTTAATTATGTTTAAAATATTGTTTCGAGTTGGACAAAAAGAAATTATTTAAAAAATGAAATAATATGAGAAAACCTAAGTTTACGTTATTTTAAATGTAATATATATCAGGTAATTAAAGATCTTTACATTTATAACAAAACTGTGATCTTTTACAAGTGTTGGCAACCCAAAACCTAAACATATGATTTTCGAACTGTCATTCAGGTAAAAAACCTATCGTGAATGGAATATACAGGTGACAGCTCTAGATGTCATGTCTTTCCCGGTCAGTAATGCCATACGCTAAAAAAAAAGTACTGTTCAACCTTTCGTGGAGGTTCCCTGTATGTCCCGATGAAAAGAGGTGATAATGATAGTGAATATAAGCCCAAACAACCAAAACCTGGTGACCATGGGAATTAATACCCTTTCGAGAAAAACCTCTTTGTACAAGCCGGGAATCGCAAAGGGGCCTCGAGGTCAGCAGTAGGACGCTCTGATCACTATAATACCGCGAGGCTGGTTAACGCATATCTATCAAATGGCAATAATAACTATTATTATGACCCGCTTCGGTGGCGTAGTTGCGCTAGTCGTGTTGAGCTCGACCTCTGAAAACGGGGAGATCGAGGTTCGAATCAGAGTCGGGTGAACTGAGGGTGGTTTTTCCTAAATGGTTTTCAACTCTCCCTCCACGAAAATGCGGGTTCACTTCCTCTAATTCAACCTCCATAATCCATTAGCGTAATTAATACTTAAAGCGTATAACCCGAACGGGTACTAAGAAGCGGTGCTAAATAATAATAAAAAAACTATTATTATGGTAACAAAACACTTTATCAAAGTTATACCGTGATGCTTTTAAATGAGGGCATTGTTCTTGTTCTATATCACGTGTTTAGTCATATTATGTTTAAATAAATATACTTAAGTTGATAAACCCTCACTATTGTGATGATTACCAAGTACTTAAAGATTGTTATTGATTTGTTTCTCTAAAGATAAATTGTTCAACACAATTGTTGGTATGAAGTCCAAACTAATAAAAATCTTGAAGATGAAAACAAATGAGCAAAATAAGCCAAACACTAGATGTTATACACTCTTATAACTAAGATAAACGTACAGTGTGTATTTATTTGCAAACCATGATTGCAACTTTAATGTTTGGAGGGGTGTTCCTCTGCTCCTTTTCACCAATATTTGGGGATATCAGTCCCGGTGGAATCCTGTATCCCCGAGAGTCAGAATCCAGAGAGGTTCGCTCTCTAGATGGTGTATGGAACTTCCGGCTGTCACCTATAGACGAACCCGCGCAAGGACTGACCCAGAAGTGGTACCAACAAGAACTGAGGAAAGTAAGTGATATCCAAAATAAATGAGAAAATATCAAGGTATAGGGAAAGGGGGAAAGATATTCATAGTTTTGTTTCAAATTTCTAGCATATTTCAATGAACCATATTAGTAATTTTACAACTTTATTAATGAAACGTGAAAATGAAGATTTTTAAAAATAAAACCTCAATACAAGAGTATATAAAGGGTTATTCAGATCTCTGGGTAAAAAAAAATTCACATAGTAGGAGGTGACAAGACAAGTATTTTCACGCAGGGAACTTGGAGTTGGCTACGCCAAATGGTGGCGTTACAGGATGTAAAATTTTGTTCTTGCCCCTGGGAGAAGAGGGGGGCCTTTTAGTCAACACATGTAGCATGCATGCCACGCAACCAAGGCAGCATACAAGTCTTTGGAAGAATGAGCCATTCCTTATGGGTACCTGTTGTTAAGCAATTCAATGCCTGTCACTAGTTACATCTACACCACAATCCACTTGCGGTGTGCTGAAGATTTATAAGTTGCCTACCCCCCCCCAGGTGCATACATTGTAAGATTTTACGTCTCATGGCGTCATCAATCCTAAGTTAATTACGGTGAAATTCTTGTCTTGTCACCTCCTAAAACCTGGATATTTTTTACCTGGATATCTGAATAGCCCTGTATACAGGATGATTCAAAAGTCTACACACAGAGGGAGGGTGCCCAATTTGAATTTTATATGTATGTCATGTCATTATTATGTTATTTTCAAACTTTGCTAGTACCGTGGCCGATATTCATTTATTGGTATATGTTTGTTAACGGTCATGTCTCTGTTAGGTCATGAAGACTTCTGGTCCTTCGGGAATTCTCACCGAGTTTGACAATAGAGTCATGTGAGATTTTTCTTCCTGGGGAGTGTATCTTGTTGAATTCATCGGCAACAGCTTCTTAATCTGGGCAAGATAATCATCTCTATAGGCTCTACCTTTTTTTTAAGGTAATTCCAGAACGTTTCCTAAAAATATTCCCTATGTATGCAGACTTTTGAATCACCTTGTATTATATATTCTCTTTATTTAATAAGTAAATACTGTTACGTTCATATATTTGTGTATAGGGGATCACCCCATTCAGTTCCCCGCGTAGCTTTGTATTCAATGGTGGATATCCACTCTTAGCTCACCTTGCGTATTTTACAGACAGGAGATATAGTCCCCATGCCGGTACCAGCCAGCTACAACGATATCGGCCCCAACGTTACTTTCCGGACATTCTGGGGCCTGGCATGGTATGACAGAACTTTCTTCGCCCCGTCATCTTGGAAAGATCAGAGGATCTGGGTTCGTTTCGGCAGCGTCTGCTACGCGGCTCAAGTGGTGAGAAAAGTTTTCTCTCGGTGAAGGACTTGCAGATCATTCATTGTTTACCAAAAAACACATAGATTGTAATTCAGTCTAACATAGTTGCCCCTAAAGTTTATCTGGATTGCCAATTACCTGGAATCTTGTAACATTTAAACTGTAAACGTGCATGTTATCAAGTAAATTTTGTAAGCCAGTTTATTTGGAGTCAAGAGCGAGATGTGTTGAGGTTGTACGAGGCATTCTTTGTTTGTAGAAATTTTATAGAATGATGGAATGTCTGCACTGACATTATTTTTTTCTATGATAAACTTCCCTTTTTGTGGACAAATTGACAATTTGTTACTGTCCGAACAAGCTGCCTCCTGGTTGGTCAAAGAAAATATTAGGAAATAACTAGGGTCAACAAGTTGTAAAGATGACATATTGTCTTTACGTACTTGTCCTGGAATCTTATTTTAGAAAGGGTGTGTATTACATTGCACACAGACACACACACATATATGTATAATTTATTTATAATCTCATTTCCTACATTTGTCACCGCCAGTGGGTGAACGGAAAAGAAGTGGTGTCCCACGAGATTGGTCACCTCCCTTTCAGCGGTGAAATATCCCAAGCGCTCAACTATGGGGGCAACAACGTGATAACAGTCGCTGTCAACAATACACCAGACCAGACAACCGTGCCGCAAGGGAGGATAAACAAAGTGAAAACGTAAGATTCAATAACAACAATTTAGCCCCATTTATGCCTTCGTATCATCCAGTTGTCGACGATAATTTATCTTCCGTTCTCTAATGCAATGAAGACAATGGGTCCATTTGGTTCTCTAAGGTACAGAATGCTACAACAATAACAACAAAAAAGTTGTTGTTTTGAGAAAAATACACAACAAAAATGTATCCTGTTGATCTGGCTTTATTAAAAGGGGGGTGTACGAAGTCCCCCTTTTCAAATCGAGGTTAATTCGAATCGAACATATAAACATTTTTGATGCCAAATTGAAGCTCGATAGTTGATTGTTAATTTTTTATACTATTAAAAATTATTTTAATTTGCTTATTTGTATAAATTTGTATATTAAAATAATATAGAAAATGTTTTATTGCAGACTTATTTAAAATATTTAATTATAATCTGATTATCAAGCTATTACCACAAAATGCAACTCAATTACTTCAGATGGTTTAGTATGAATATTAATTTTAGTGTGCAGCACAGGAAAACAATAGTTAAATAAAAATTAGTGTTTAACAATCTATATTTTTACTGTCAAAACTTGGTAGTTTTCAAAGCCGGTATTTTTTCCCTAAGCTAAGTCTAAGTTTTATTAGCTCCACACACCGTTAATATGTACTCATAATAAATACCATTAGGACATTGTACAGAAAATATTTTTAAATTTCAAGAATGGAAATTCAAAAATATTAATTGTTATATTTTCACACCATCAAACTAATTTCGTTGCTGTCCTGTATGCGTGAAATCTGTTGTAATTTCACTGGTTTGGTTGTGAGAAAAGGGGGTGTAAATGTTAGTAATCTATACAAACCTTTTTTTTAGGAAACGCTTATTGCAATCATGTTGAACTTCCACAAATTTACTATAAACGATGAAAACTAATAGATTAAATTATATGTTTAAAAATGTAAACTTAAATAACTACAAAAATATATATAGTTTGCTTTTTTTTTTACCAATTTCAACGAAGTGTATACTGTAGTTCGTTCACGATAATTTTGGTATTTTCTGGCCGATAAAGTGTCAAAAGAAAAAATGAACGCCTTACAAATTGGTTTAATCAATTTTACAACTAATATAAATGTACGCCTGTTTCCAAAGTGGACAAACAAATTTGCAAGGCGGATGAGCCAATAATTTGTTTTTTCGCAATAGTTCAAATCTAAAAATAAATTTAAGATAAATATACTATATGATTTTTCTTTGGAAATATTTAAGGACAGTTTTAGTTTGCTAATTTTAAAAATCAAGAATATTATGTACAATTTTTTTAAATAAAATCAATTGTATCTTTCTAGCTCTGATGGGATCAAATATGTTCTCTACTTCGATGTCGACTTTTTCCAGTATTCTGGTATTGATAGGCCAGTTTACTTGTATACTACACCCAAAGTATATATAGATGACATTTCATTGAAGACAGATATAGAAAATGATACAGGTAAGAATCAAAATAAAATCTGAAATTTTAATTTTTACTACGATAAATTTGACGGAAGTAAGAACGGTAGTGGAAGAACAGTTTTTTAATATATATACTTTTGAAGTCACATGAACACATCTACGCCACCCAATTACCTACATATAAAAGGAAATACAGGTCCAAAATATATTTTATTATTATTATTTTACACACACAAATGATGAACTACACTAAACTCGCGATTATCCAATGCTCCGTGTTAACCGAGGCACTTATTCTGTCAAAGTGTCTAATTTTAACACAATATGTATGCAAGCGTTAGATATTTTATACAATAGTTTTCTATTTCAACTTATTTTTAAATATACTCTATTACTATTCCTAATATAAAGTATTGTTTACAAAAAAACTATAGTTAAATATATGAGAAGTGACGTGAGAACCAATTATGAACAACGGCCAGAACACTTAACTCTATAATACAGTAAATGTAATACTTTGTAATGTCATAAGTTTTAATAAACCAATAATTTGAAACATACAGACAATGTAGACAAATGCAGTACGTTCTAGTGATTTATGACATAAATCCTAGACGCCCTGTATCATCCAAGTATTTTTCGTATCCGAGATAGGCTTGGTCGAAATTAACTTGGTTAGTCGCGGGTCTACTATACTTTCTTTTTCAGGTGTAGTTAACTTCAATGTTAGCATATTGGGTTTTTCCGAGGATAGCGAAGAACCTGTAATCGCAGTCAACCTGTACGACAAAGATGGTCAAGTAGTGGCCGAGTCTACAGGGGCAGAAGGCGAGCTAAGAGTTCCTAACGCAAACCTGTGGTGGCCGTACCTCATGCATCCTGAACCAGCCTACCTATATACACTGGAGGTGATTATCTTAGGTTTATAGCTCATACTTTATGCACCCAGACCTGGTCTACCTCTATGCGCAGTAGGTATAAAATGTAAATGTATAATTATTCACCCTAATTTACGTGGGTTCAGCTTTTCTTGTCCACCTACATTGTGCTTTAACAAACACCTTAAAGCTGATAATTATCCACAATACTTGTACTTAATAACCCAATTCAGCAGACACATGGTCTAAGGGCTCACTCTCGAAATAGACTGGGCTGCCGATTACGGGGATATTGGGGTTAGAGTCCTGTTTAGGTGTAATGAGGGCGGTTTTCCCTAAATGGTTTTCCACACACACTCGCTTTCTCTCTCTATTTATCCACGTAAATACTGGTACACTTCCTCTAATTTCAATCTATTCATCTCTAACACAGCGTATCTATTCCTTATGTGTACAACCTGAATCAATAGTGAGACAGCGTATAGCCCGAACGGATAGTAAGACGGTGCTATAAAAATATTGTACTATATATATACTTCTCAATCCTTCACTTGTTTTTGAAATTGTTAAAATCTATAATTTAACCACATCTAGATACGAACGATAGGTGTTTGAAATTCTGGACCGAGGTTGCTATGTTACAAAAGAGGGGTTGAACTAAGTATATTATCATTTTAAATGTAATTGGTTTTTATGTGTTTATTCAGGTTATCGTGAACGGGAATGAAAGTGACGTATACAGACATCCAGTCGGGATACGAACTGTGAGTTGGACCAACACAAGTCTACTGATAAACAACCAACCTTTCTATTTGAGAGGATTCGGCAGGCACGAGGATTCCGATGTGAGTCGATGTGACAAATTTAATAAGTAACTGATATTAATTCATAGCTGCTTTTATATCAAAATAATTGGTATGGTGAATCGCAACGACTTTTTCTTTTATTATTAAAATAGATACATTTACAAAAAGCTCTAAAGATTTGTGAAATGAAATAAAATACATTATTGCATGAACATGATGGGGATAAAGAATATCACATTCCACCAAAGAGCTTATATGAAATAATATAAACTGTTATAGAAACATTGAGAAAAGAAGAACATATATGTTGATCAAAAGCATAATAAACCATTTCAATTTTAATAGGAGCGCTACAAATATATATATTTGATTATCAAAAACGATTGTTTTTATAAAAAATGCGTTTTCAAATAAAATATTTTTGTTTTCATTTTTATTAATAATAATTTACAATGATAAATTATTTCGTATCTCAAATAGTTGCGGAGACATGATCAAAAGTGGAATTTTATGCTTATATAAAATACCTTCAAAGTAATTTTCATGGGTAAATGAGAACTGCCATTTGGTTTTTAATGCTAAGCAATTCCTATATAATAACTTTAATTAAAACTGCTAGAAGTAATTTCAAGAAAACAATTTTTCCACCCTTCAGTAAGCTACCCTTAATTTTGAGGTTAAATATATAGCCTATTTCCTAAAACCTCTTGAGTAAACCGTATGAATACCTTAAATACCAAGTTTTAGGCCAATCGGTAAAATACGAGTAGTTTCGTCTCTAAAACGAGATACAGACAGACAGATGGCATCCCGAAAACAACTTTTTTTTTATTTTAGAGAGTCATGAAACGTTGACATTAATCAAAATCTTGAGTATGATTTTTTTTTACGGTCACACGATCCTCTCTAAGGGGTCGAGAGATGGTAAGAATTTAGGATTTTGGTAGGAAGTAAATAACATTTAAAAATACTAATATAATTTTGTTGCTGTCAACCATGACAACAGTTTACAATATTATTAGTGTTATTTTATATGTATTTATAATATGCATCAAAAGGGAAAGCTACAGTTAGCATGACTACGTAACCGTTGTAACTTCGATACTGTCCTTCCAACAAGAATATTACTACGTTCTGACTACATAGAAAGTCATTACATGAAAACATGAAACTGATGTTGACACAATAGCGAAACAAAGTATTACTATTGTATTAAATTATAAATCTGTTTAATTAATGATCTAAATATACATTACACAGTAATCCATAAGGAAGTATTATTGGATGCTTGTGATAACGTTTTAAATTAACCTTTGGATCAATACATCAAACAATTCCTATTTCTTTAATATCAATAATTATTGTCAGTGACTTTCAATACATTTTGGTGGTCTAAAGTGTGCTTTCAATAAAAATCAGAACTCACATAATAATACATTGCACATTAATACATTATAAATACATGCTGTATTTTTTCACCTTTATTGGCTATTATTATCAAAAGTAAGTTCTGCATATAACATGACTTGACTTATACATACGTTAAGATGCGGCCGAAGGGAGCGCGAGTAATTATAGAGTTTTTATAGCATTGACTTTTTGTCCAAAATAAAACATATATTTCTCCAGTAGCAACCTAGAGTTTAGTTTTCTGCACATGTTAATATCAACAGATCTTGAATATCTGTCAATATGTCCTGGAATGTTGTCAAAACTTTTTATCTTTATTTAAAACGTTTTGACAAAATTCCAGGACTTCTTTGACAATTATTAAGATTTGTTGCTATTAGCATGTGGAGAAAACTAAACTCTACATTACTATTGAAGAAATATTTGATTTATCTATTTATTTGTATTTTATTTATTTATGTCAATTCTATAAGAACTGTAAAAAAAAAATTGTATTGTGCTCCCTTCAGTTAAAGTAGATCTAGTAGCGTTTTATCTGTTAGATAAGGTTCCTTCTATTTAAAAAAAAGGACAATACCTCTCTCTACTCTAAAATACAATTCTAATAACAGTCCTGTTTAATCGCCAAATGAGGTCCTTCGAATGGTAAGTCTAATGAGTAATGAGTAACGTAATACCGAAATATAAATATAATTTTGAGTATCTCAGTGGTAAAAACATTGTCACGCTAAACCGAAGATAATTTTTACTTTACTACATAAGAGAAAGTAATGTAAACGTGATAATTTTCGACCTCGACATTATGATGATTTTTATATATGTTCGAAATAAAAAATGTGGATTTTACAATTTTGTCTCTTTGTCTGTCTCGTACACAGTTTGGTGGATTTTGTTCAAACGTGATATGGCGATACCTCGGGACTCTTTTTTTTTACCCTAGCCCTCAAATTAAGAATAGTTTACTGAGGAGTTATTTTATTTTAATTCCAATTTTTTCAAAAATGACCCTAAAGATTTTGTTTAAAATTGAAATTTATGAAGTGTTTGTCCTACGAGATAACAGCGTATACTTGATTTTCGGAGAAAAAACCCCGTCAAAGAGTTTGCTGGTGAGTAAATTTCTAAAATTCGAAATATTTTGAAAATGGTTCTAACAATCTTGTTTAAAATTTATATCTGAGGAGTGTTTGGGAATAAAATTTATTTAAGGGTAGTTTACTGAAGACTTTTTTTTAATTTGACTGTTTTAAAAATGGCTTTAGCACTCTGTTTCAAAATGGGTATCTGTTAATTTCTTATATTTTAAATAATAATATATATTGATTGTTTTAAAAAAATCATTTAATAGTACAGTTGTTTATTGATAATTGATTTTTGTAAATAGCTCAAACGTTTTTGTTCAAAAATGGTATTGGTGGACTATTTTAATATCATTAATAACAATGCATGTTTATTTTTTTAAATAAATTATAAAAAGTATTTTACTTAGGCAACTTTTAAAAAAAACATATATTTTTTAAATTGATCTTGAATATTTGATTTAAAATGGGTATCTGGTAATAATCACGATGAATAAGAATAGGCACTACCTTACAATTAAAAATAATTTTATGTTAGCTAACAAAAAACTTATTTTTAAAAATTGGAAATTTGTTAAAAATAATTGAACAATTTGGTTTGAAATTTATATTTAAAAAGTGTTTATCGTGATTAACAAGATTATGTGTTTGTGTTTATGAATTATACTTCCTTGAGGTAGTTTACTGATAAACTGGCCACTTCTTTGGCCTAGTGGTCACAGTTCCTGCCTACAGATCCAAAGACCTCGGGTTTGAGCCCCAGTGTTTCCAAGGGATTTTTTTGGTGAAGCAGTGGATCTGGAGCGAGATCAACTCATTCTCATGGGGACAAGTGAGGAGCACCTTGGATGTAAAAGTAGCAGCTCTGGTCTAGAAAACTGAGCTTAACGGTAGTGTGTTTGTTGTGTGACGATATGAGACCCTTTATCCACAAATGTTGGCACTATCTTTGCCAACATGCGGCGGCCACCTGGTTGGTGTGTCTCGATTGCGGGCTGACGCCATGGAGTTATTGAAAACCTATTTTTCAACATGTTTGTTCCAAGTTATAAAGCACAGCACGATAAAGTGTGTGTTATTGTATCATACCATTTATTTTAAGATGTATCTGAGGCAAATATTTATATTAAATGTTTGTGCTTGTTCAGATCAGAGGTAAGGGAGTCGATTACTCCTTGATAACAAAAGACTACAACCTCATCAAGTGGTTTGGGGCTAACGGTTACAGGACCTCTCATTATCCGTACGCTGAAGAGATCCTCGACTTCTCGGATCGACAGGGGATTGTCATCATCGATGAATGCCCTATAGTGAACGCACAGTAAGACATTGTTTTGCTAACTGAAATTTTTCATCATCATCATCATCATCAACTCTTTACAGATTGTGGTCGGGTCGGTTTAGTAAAATGCCTCTATCTTCCTCTATCCTTCCACTATTCTTTCGCCTTTGATTTCTTCCAATCGTCTCCTCTCACTTGCACACTTTCAGTTATCTGCTCCTCACCTCTCTTTATTGGCCTCACTTGCGTTATTTCCCTACATCATTTCCAACATTTTCTTTGGCATCCTCTTTTTTCCGTTCTCACTACATGCCCATACAATCTCGATCTTGCTTTCTCTACTATCTCATGCACTCCCTGTACCCCCACTCTTTCCCAGATAACTTCTTTCCTAATCTTGTTTCTCTTCGTAACAGCTAACATGCTTCATTCCCAAGGCCTCCACTTTCCTAGTCTCTCTTACATTCAATGTTCATGTTTCTGCTGCATGTGACAATGGGTACAAAGTATGCCCTGTACAACAGTTCCTTACACTTCAAGGGCACTTCTCTTCTCCATAGCAGGTCTCTTACACCAAAATTACATGTTTTTATTTGATGATATCCAAACCAACCGCAACTTGAATATGAGGAGAAAGTTGTCAAGTCTCAACTTGACCGGTTTGTCAGTGACATATAGGTCAGGATTTGAGTCCCTGATGGATGTGTTGAGTCACCCCCAACCCCAACTATATATTTAATTAGTTTTCCTCCATACAAATTAGGGTATACTTTATTTAAATCTTACCTCGCTGATCCTTGCACTATTTTTGTGAATATGCGGAGAGTCTGGACGGGTAGTAAGACGCAGAGAAAAGATTATATCAGCACAAGACTTACAAATTAACTTAACTTTAGGGCAGGCCCAACACACAGTCACCAAGCCATTAATTCATCACCGTGAAAGAAGGAAAGTGTGCTGATATAATAATTTGGCTAAGAAAATGCACGTTAAGTACCACTAAGAAAATAAAATTTATATAGTTTAGTATATCTATAATAATTAAATACTTTATATTAGTTCTAATGACGATCGTTTAGTCAGAATTAATTTACACCTGGTTAAAAAATGACACCCGTAAAGGGGTTTGATTTCTGTGTCTAGGTGTCAAATTTCAACTATATTTGAATGACTATTCCTGTTACTATTTCACACAAACTATACCCTTATTATTTTTCTCAGACTCTTAGCTTTGGTAGCACAAAGATAAGATGAGTCCGGCTCCCCTTTCCCCCCATCTATTTCCCTCTATCCTCACTCCACATAATTACTTGACCTATATTTTATTATAACGACATTTCTAAAACATCATATAAAACCAATGTAGGGTGGCCGATATTGAAAAAAAATATTTACTGAATTTATCTAACGGCTGTCAAAAGTTGACAAGTTCAAAGCCCACACTTTGGCGTAGTGTCAACCTATTGGGAAATACTGGTTATTTGCTTAGTAAAACTATATTATCAATAAAAAAAAAAGGGTATTTTACAATCTATTGTAAAAGTACTTCCCAAAGAATTGCAGTATAATGGGCCTTTTTGTAACTTGAAGAAACAAAGTATATTAATAAAACTACTATATTTTTGGTTTAGTGGTTGTGGTAAACAAAAGATATTATAGTGCATGAAATAATAATTTAAAAAGTATTATATTCATAATTTTGCTATAACTTATTATCGTACAAAATATTAGTTGCAAAGTAAAAACATTTTTATTTTGTACACACAGGCGCATGAACACATCCGAAGAAGGTTTATATGATGTCATCAACCGCCCTTGTTTAGTTTGGTTAGTCATCTTAATTTGTAAGGAGAATGCAGCCTTTTAACAGATTAATAAAAGTATATTTTAAGTGAACCACGAACACCATTTCTACAAAAATAGAAACATCTAAACGGTTATTTCATAAGTTGGTGTTTCAATAATGTAAAAACTGTTTAAAGTCGGAGGTAATTAAAAACAAATTGATTTTTGTGAATGTCTTAATTGCCGAAAGTAACAACAACTCAACATATGGTCTGGTAGATCTTAATTATTTGTCACCATCTACTCTCCTATCGTAAATGGGGCTTATTTTGTTTGATGACCATATTTCCAGTGGGTTTTCTGAAGAACTCCTGAAGAACCACAAGACGTCCCTGTCGGAGCTTATTCGGCGGGACAAGAACCGCCCTTCTGTCATCATGTGGTCCATCGCGAACGAGGCAGACACTGATGAGGACGACGCTGTACCTTATTTCGAGTAAGTTAATATTTCAAGTCTTAATATTTAATGTAATAGTATTGTTATCACATTATGGCTCTACTTCCTTCGAGGTTATGGGTTTGCCCTGGGGAATGAAGGATTGTTTGGGGGTCAATTGTTTTTGTGAAAACCCCTTCAGTGTATCTGACCGAGATACGCTTTAAAACAAATATGTGTCATAACGGTCTTAAGGTGGAATTGGGTGATATCGTAATCGGTCCTGGCTGCTTAATGTAAACAAGTAATTACAGTCCCGACTACTAGGTATCTCTACTATCGAATCAGTTCTCATCCGCCTGTTGCTAAGCGCGCTAACCTAACTTACCCCAGGATATATATTGTACTTCGTACAAGAAGTGAAGAAAAGTTATCCACCCTCCCGGCCCCCACCCCCAAAATAATCAAGTAGAAGAAATTTAAACTTTTGAGATTTCGACGATGAATTTATGATCTGGTCTGACTGTAGTTATATATATATAGCACTACTTTACATTACACTTTTACATTCTTCTTTACTTCACTCCTAGATTTATTTAAGGAACTAGTTGAGATGTCCACTAAAACAACGGAATCGATTTAGGTCGAGGTAACGCAAATGGGACAAATTTTACAGACAAAGCTGGTGCAGGGTTATTCTATTAATAGGTTACGTGAGCTTCGCACACACATTAAAAAAAACCTTTTAGAATTATTAAATTATTAGATAACTAAATATATTTCATTATGTAAAATAATTGACATTGTCTCACAATTATGAATTATATCAAATTATTTACTAATTTAATTAGGTTAAAATACTTACTGCAACTGTACATAAAGTTTCTAAAACTAACTTAAATTATAAATATATCTATATACATATATATATATATATAGTTTCCTCCTATTAATTTGGTTCTGATCAAGTAATTAATGTAATAATCTAGAATATTAACCTAAACGAATCATACTTTGTATATAATTATGTATGTAGCTAAATACTGGTTGGGTATATGAACATTTATAGAAAGGATTGGTTTTTATTATTTATTATTTAGAAAACATATTGATATTTTAGTGATAAATACTTCCTTTTCAATCCAGGGCAGTAGTGACCCATGTGAAGACATTAGATCGAACCCGAGCTGTCACTCAAGCTATTAACAAGAGCTACAAGACTGATAAAGTGGTGAGCACATAATTGTTTTACCGTAAATACAGATAAACCCCTTGGAAAGGATTTATTACAATCATACGACTACGATATACATAACTATTTTTTAAGCACAAGTCTTACTATCATTTTTGGTTGTAACCTACCCATAAGTACTTATTATGTTAGTGTATGAAAAATGAGGAAGGTTTAATTTATAGGAAGTGTACCCAAACTTTAGTGGGGAGATTGAGAGAGAGAAATTTAGGAAGAGTGGAAAACCATTCAGGAAAAACAACCTTCAGTACACCCGATCAAGATTTCAACTCTGATCTCCTTGTCATTGTCAGTCCGGTCTATTGCGAGAGTGACGCCTTAGACCATGTGACCACCGGAGAGAGGTTACTGGATATAATTTGACGTATTCATACTTCAGGTCATGTTATCTTCAGCTGTCACTTTTGATAGATATTATCAATAGATATAAAATAATACCAACAATAAAGTAAAATAGTATCAATGTTAGCGACAAAAGTGTATATTTTCTAAAAAGCCCTTCCTATGCAAATTGGACTGTCAGTGCATTTATTTCCTTGCGGTTGGGTCGACAGGCCCAGTTTCTTGATGTTATCTGCATCAACGAGTACTACGGTTGGGGTAGCACCGTGGGGATACAGGAGGTAGTGAAACACATGGTGATGGTTGATGTCACCAGCTGGCACCAACTCCACAACAAACCTGTCGTGGTCTCAGAATATGGCACGGACACCATGGTGGGCTACCACAGTGTAGGTGATCCTGTTTTTACTATGTTTTATTATTATTGTTATTATTGTGATTATTATTATTATTATTATTATTATTATTATGCCACTCTGCGTGTCACTTTTTTTCGGGGACAGTCCCTTAAGGCGATTGCCCCCTTTCATTTGGCGTGGAAATGCAGAGCCATGAAAACAAACGGTTATATACAAGAATTTTTATTGTTTTGCAATTTTCTTTTCGGAAATGATTTGTTCAAGAATAGAAGCATGTTGATTAAGCTATACGTTTTATATACATACCTACTCTATACTTTTAACGGTGATCAAATATAGATAAACTTGATATTTTCCAATAGAAAACTGCCGGCTTCATAACAAAAAGTGAGTAGATATAACAATTAATAAACATTGATACATTAGCTTAGAAGGGGTGTTGAAAATATCAACATGAAAAATTTCACTAATTTTTGAGAAAACTGTTATTTCCAAACGTATGGTTTTTCCGCAAGACCTGTCGGTAGCTAGCACCATTTTCTCTTTCCGTTATCCATCTATTCTTGTTGGTGCGGAAGAATACTTTGGTTGGTTGTGAAGCCACACCACGCCTTTCACCCTCCCGCCCACCATCCCTCAAAATAGGTTTTAGACTTGTACTCGACAGGGCCAAGAGCCTTAAGATACTTTTATCCTGGAATGCTTTTCTTCTCAATTTTGTGACTTAATTAATGCAATTTGAAATAAGTTGCATTCTCCCGTTCTTCAGATAAATTCAATGCCATTGCAAAGACCTCCTCTTCCAATTAGTTTATGTAGCCTTTAAATTATTTTCTTCCATTGTTATGTATTTTATAGTTTTGCTGCCTATGAGCTGACTCATTACTTTCATGTAGGCAGCCGAAATTTTATCACTCACTTCCATTATATCTATATCACTACATTTCAAAGGCCTATTTTTTTAGCGCCACATATTACTTTACATCCAGGTTATACGCTTAGTCTATGTTCTAATCCCGCTGATGTGCTAAGGATGAGAAGAGTTGAATTTAGAGGAAGTGTATCCGCATTTGCTTGGAGAGCAAGTGAAAAACCATTCAGGAAAAATCACTCTTACTACACCTGGCTGGGATCAAACCACAATCTCCCTGTCATAGACAGCCTATTCTTAGGCGAAGAGTGACATCTTGGAACATGCGGCCATCAAAATGGGTACGGCCCCTTATTATTGATTCACCCTAAGCTGAGACCTGATCTAAACAAAGCCACGTGGAAGTCTATGCGCTGCTTTGCTACTAAACGGACTTCAATGTTTACTTCCAGTCTCAAGTTAGGATGAACCAAAAATTAGTGATTGATTGAAGGACGGTTTCAGTTGCCGAGTTCCGGAGGATCGGAGGAGTATCAGATGGAAGTCATGTCCCGACAGTTCGAAGCCTTTGACGAGGCCCACAGTGAGGGATACCTCGCTGGAGAAATGATCTGGAACTTCGCTGACTTTATGACAGATCAAAGTAAGTAGAACATTTTGTAGTTGAGCGCTGGCACTTCAATACTACAAAATTGCTAGCCCCCTAAATAACATTCAAAATAACTATAAAAATATCAATTTTTCATACGAAGATTCACTAAATTATGGAAGGCCTTGGAATTACCTATTTAAATAGAGTTTACATGCTACTATCGGATAAAAATCTAGCTGTTACTGGCTCTTATGTTGTCAAGATATATGGTAAAAGGGGGGCTCGGATTTGCGTACGTAAAAAGATTCACATGATTCCATCAGATAAAAAATATAAAATGTAAATGGTGTCTGGTACACTTAAAAGTTACTGAATAGCTATCCACCTCACAAACATTCATAATAACTCTAAAAATATTGATGTTTCACATAAATAAATCTCCAAGCAAAAGGAAGGGCTTGGAACTACCTGCTTAAAGAGAGTTTACATGTTATGATTGGGAAAAAACTTTAGCTATCATTGACACTGATGTAATCAACATATGTTGTAAAAGGAAGGGCTCTGATTTACGTGTATAAAAATGAATGTTCCCAAGACCCGATAGCATAGATGATAGAAAATTTCAATTGAGTATCGTATACTTAAATAATAGAAAACTACTAACCCCTTTACAAACATTCAAAATAACTCTAAAAGTATCCATTTTTCATACAAAAACTCCATAAGTAATATAAAGGTCTAGTAATTACCTTCTTAAAGAGAGTCTATATGTCACGATTGTAAAAAAAACTTTAACTGTCAATGGCTCTTATGTAGTCAACATATATGGTAAAAGGAAGGATTCGCTTTTACGTACATAAAAAAAGATCACACGAACCGATAAGCTACAAAATTGAAAATTTAAAAGTTTTATCTTGCACCTGAATACTAAAAAATAACTAGGCACCTCACAAACATTCAAAATAATTCTAAAAATAACTAGTGTTCATGCAAAATTTCCCAAACGAATAGGAAGGCCTTAGATTTACCTGCTTAAAGAGAGGTTATATGATGTAATCGGATAAAAAGATTAGCTGTCACTGGCTCTTAAGTATTCAACATGTATGGTAAAAGGAAGGGCACGGATTTACGTAAATAAACAATTTCATAAGACCCGATATGATAATAGATATAAAATTTAAATTGTGTCTCTGGAACTTCAATACTACAAAATAACTAGGCACCTCACAAACGTTCAAAATAACTCTAAAAATATCGATTTTTCATGCAAAAATTCCTTAAGTAATAGGAAGGCTTTGGGATTACCTACTTAAAGAGAGGTTACATGCTACTCTGTTTTATTTTCATCTTTATTATATCGTATTCTCAATATTTTCAAATTATTCAAAGTCCAATTTGCCTGGATTCTTCCTATGCTGACGTCATATGAGCGCTCCCAACCATGAGCGAGATCTTAAGCTGTCACCGGCTCTTATGAAGTCAACATGTATGGTAACTGGTGCCATATCTGAAAATAAGGTAATTTTTTACAGTAATAAAATATGATATACAGACACTTTTTTCCCCTCGTCTCGCTATCCGCTCGGTTTATACGCATGCATTTGATATTGGAGTAAGGAGGATATTATACATAGGCAGTGTAGCACAATTTCCGTGGAAGGGAGAGTGAGAAATAATTTAGAACTGTGTTAGTCAAACATTCATGTAATCACGGGACAAAATGCATAGTGCAGAAAACATAGCGGGTCCTAAGCAAAATTAAAAAAATAATTGTTTGATCGTGCGTGGTAATAAATAAGTAAATCTTTTAATTTTAAAATATTTTCCTCAAACTATTATACAAGCTAAATATATTTGTTTTATAAATATACCAATATAATTAGTGAGTTTGTCTTTGTGTTGGAATTTTTTTTATAATGCAGATCGGTACTACTCTCTTTTCTATTAATTATATAAAGCCTCGTTGAGATTTGTTGGACAGATGGGTATAACTTCACCTATTTTAGAAAAAAAACATACGCCCTTATCATTGAACTTAAATTCTAACATCAACTTTCCCGGCTTCACGTCACTCGCAACCCAGTCTCCGGTAACAATGGTCAACCTCGGTGGTCTTGGGGTAAAGGGCTCGCCTCAGGACCCGACATTCGTGTGTTCAAACCTAGCCAGGGCTCACAGATTTTTATAGAGTGATAAAAATCCGTAGCACAACTTCCTTCGGAGGGTAAGTAAAGCCATCGTCGGTCCCATTTCGATTGTGGCATGTAAAATAACCTTGGGAGGTGTGTGAAAATACCTTTCCCGGAAAAATTGATGGGACCTTTTGCACTCGCTCATAGAAAATTCTCACGTGCTTATATAATCAGTCGGTTCATAAAGTGTACGATAAATACCTCAAATAATTAAATAATAGTGCCAGTGCTACCTTAGAAGACTAATTTTATTGAATCTTATACTGCAATCTCAATACAAAGGATATTTATATCTATAGTGTTTAAATTCCCTCTCCTTTATAATATATGTGCACTCTGTCTAAATTACCCTCCTCATCCCAACCTCAAGTATTAAACCGTTAAGATGGGAGTGTAGGGAACGCAACTCAAAGGCTGTGTCTTTGCAGGTTTTATATTAAAACTTTTTTTTGTCAAAATAAATCAAATATTGCTCCACTATAAACATAGAGTTTAATTTTATTCCCATGTTGATATCAACAGTTGTTTAATATCTGTCATGAAGATAGCAGCATTAGATGACAAACTTTTTAATGAAGAGAGAAACCTGTAATTAAATTCCAGGTCACCCAAAATAAATATTCAAGAATTGTTGAGGTCACCATTAGAAGGAAATTAAACTTTTGTTTATACTGGAGGATTATTTGATTTTATTTTACACCAAAAATACTACACTGAAGCTTGCGTTACCTATACTCCAACCTTATTTAATAACCTTTGATTTAAAACGTAAAAACGTTTTCTATGTGCAGTAGTTAATAAGGCCATGGATGTTTTTGTTTATGTCCTCACAGGAACGAAGCGTGTGAACGGGAACAGGAAGGGCGTGTTGACTCGCACAAGGCAGCCCAAGGCATCTGCCCATCTTCTGAGGCGGAGATATCATTCCCTCGCAAGGAAGCTAGATAACGCCACCATCGCATGACCAGCAGATAGCGACACTCGTCTCTATGTATCTCCTTGGTTTGCGCTTATCCCTCCCCCTCCCCCCCCCTTGCCCAAGTAGTCGGTGAACTGTAAGACTCAGGTCTTTTTGCAAAGCTTCGTTTTTAAGTTTAATTTGACGAAAAATTAGTTTTAGATAAGAGTTTTAAAAATGAGAACGCATTTTAACACATAATTTTCAAATGTTTATTTATAAAGTCGTCTCGGCCTTTAAGATATT
This sequence comes from Timema douglasi, assembly GCA_901482245.1. Taxonomy (NCBI): domain Eukaryota; kingdom Metazoa; phylum Arthropoda; class Insecta; order Phasmatodea; family Timematidae; genus Timema; species Timema douglasi. The sequence goes on along the minus strand of CABEEJ010003624.1, from coordinate 24,387 downwards.
ACGTTAATAATTACATTGATTTATGAAACTTGATTATGTGTATATTTTTTATAATTGAATAGTTTTATTTGATTTTTGCAATGTCTTATTTAATGGTAAAACATTCCAAATCTTTGTGGGTGATTAAATTTACTTCCTTTATTTTAAATAACAAATTATATTCAAGAAATAAGTCTTTTTAAATCACACATTGTCACAGAAAAGCCTCCTTAAGAAAAGTACACATTTATAGAACTTTCTGATTTTAACTTTAAAGAAATTTGGAATGTTATTGAAAATGTAGGGAAACTCAATAACGTAGTAACCTAATAAACGTATGAAAATATCCACACAATAATTCTGAACTTCACGTAACTGAGACTTTAAAAAATATATTAAAATTTGTAAATGTTCTCGTGCATACGATAAGGTAGCTAAGTTTTTTTTAAAGGAATCAATCATGGTTTTAAAACAGATACATAAGGATATCAGGTGGACAGACCTGCTTCACTTGAAAGATAGCTAGGTTGACTATATCCAAGGCGTTATACTAATCTTTTAGCTTATAGTTGATAAATGTCTCGCTAGAGTTCACCCACCTCAATATTATTATTACGGTAACTTTCGCAAAGAAACAACTACCACGCTATTCTTTTATTGATTATTACTTTATATGTATATTTGAACGCAGTATTATTTCAGGATACAATTTAGAATTTAATAGGGCTTGGTGAAGAACGCTATCAACACTAGACACTAGATTTTAGCGCCAATAATAATATTCTAGTATTACAAACCCGCGAAATAACATTAAAAATAAAATATTTTACTAACCAGCACACACATTATACAATTTTAGTAAGAAAATATATTTTAAGCAAATCCACCAATATTCGTTTGGGAAGAGAGTAAAAATTGTACACCTATAATATTGAAATAAGCTCTTCTGAATCCAATAGAGGCCTGAACCCTGGTCTCCTAAGTAGAGCCCAGCAAGTAAGCTTACACTCATAGAAGGATTTTGGTATAAAAGGCGCTCTGGAATGCCTTTTTGCTTTGCAGAATCCTTCTATATATTAAAATTCTGGCGATAAAAAAGAGCCTCTCGGAAGGTCCTTCCCACAAAAATCCAAACTGGGTTTCCATTTATATTTGACCTTCCTACCTTGTAGTGATGAGAACGAGATCAATGCCTTTGCTCATTGTTTCAGTGTTAAATATGTAAATATTAACGTGAGAATTTGTATTGTAATCAAAACCATAATAGTGTAACTCATTGGCACCCACATACATTTTTCCGGGGGTGGGGGGGTCAAAATATATTCCTACGCCCATATATATACGCGCACGCACCCGCACGTACCTGGAGAAACTTTTGTTGGACACTTGCATTATAATTGCATTTTAAAGATACTAAAAATACAGCAGAACTCGATATCTTTGGTTTTCTTTGTTCGCAAGCTAGAAGATTATTATGAATTGTCGACAGTTGTTTAAAATGTAGTGACAGGTTTTAATCGGAAATTAGTCGAATGGGTGTGGTGATCATATACCACGGTTGTAAATATGATAGTTGTTAAATGTTGGAAGAAAAAGATTGTAAGGCCTACTAGAAGATTAAAAAATGTTAGCAATGTTTTCTTATTAAATTATTATTATTAGCACAGTCTCTTAATACCCGTTCGGGTTTATACGCACTTACGCTAATGTGTAATGGTAGGGTGATTGTGAGATGAAATGGAGGACCTACAATTTAACGTGGAATCCGAACTATGTTGGAGGCCTGGCATTCCACACATTAACAAATTGTGACTAATACATGTTTTGTCAGAGGTGAAGAAAGGGTTTGGCAATCAGATAAATCTGTGCCGGGACCAAGGATTGAACCCTGGACCCCCGGCACAGAAGTCCAATACCTTACCCATAGACCACCAAGTATCCCTTTTTTTTACTAAAGAAAACATGATTCCAAGGGGGGCAACCGCCCCCCCCCTTGCCCATTACTGTGGGTGCCCATGGGTATCTTGTTTTAGCTTCACCATAATCCACGAAAAAATAAATAAAAAAAAGCTCAATGCCAAGAAGGCATATTTTGACAGATTGACAGTAAATGAAATTCTCTCATTTTATTCTGACAAGACTTTACAGAAAAGTGGAAACTTTAATAATAGGATGTTTGGAATATTTATTAAATCAATATTTCCCCTAACTTTTGCATGATTGAATGTGAATAGTCACAAAGGTCGTACCGGTTTGTTTGCCAACCTTTTGCCAGGTAGTAGGAACGTGGTAAGAAGGGTGTGGTATGTGCAATTTAAACAATTAGTCATACGCCAAATAATTTGATCTTCACCAGTGACTTTTGATAGATAGTATATTTAGCACCGCGTCTTACTACCCGTTCGGGTTATACGCTTTAAGTACTAATTACTCTAATGGATTAGGAATTGGGAAGGTTGTATTAGAGGAAGTGAACCCGCATTTGCGGGGAAGGAGAGTGGAAAACCATTTAGGAAAAGCCACCCCCAGTTCACCCGACCGAGATTCGAACCTCGAACTCCCCATCCTCAGCAGTCGAGCTCAACATGACAAGCGCGTTAGCCAACTACGCCACACCGAGGTGGTTATGGATAGTATTAGATATTAAACCAATAACTTATTTTACCAACGCAAACACATATTTTTGTGTTTTCTTAAGGAAAACCTTCCTTCGTAATTTGTTACAACACAAACCCTGATTTTATAGGAAGCCCACTTTCGATCACCAACATTGATTGGAGGTCACTAAAATTTGACAGTTTATAAATATATTTAATTTGATTTATCAATTAATTAAAAGTTATCAAAAGCTTCCAATAATACTTTCATATGGATTACTGTATAACTTTGCCTAATATTATTAACGAAAAGGATCAAAAATCTAAATACAGATGTATTTTTATATTCGCCATTTTGGCAACATGAATTCCAGTTTTAAAACATCAAAATTCCCATGGAAATCAGACTTAGCATGTTTTGAAGATTTTAATATACAAACGAAATAAATCAGTAAATACGAGCATTAGAAACCCACACCAGTGGACACACAAGCAAAGGCGATTTTGCGGTGATGGGAAGGTCGGGGTTAGAATCAACCCTCGGTTATATTTAGGTGTGAGTTCCTAAATGTGCTTACACTTTTCCTCCACGCAAATGCAGGTACATTCCCTCTGAATTTTACCTTCCGTATCTCTACCCTGTTGGAATGAAAACCCGTATAGCCTGGACCGGTAGTATAAGATGTGGTGTATTTAAAAAAACACGTTAGTTTAATCCCACCCACTTCGGTGGCCGTATGGTCTAAGGCGAGACCGAAGTTCGAATCTCAGTCGGGTGTACTGAAGGTATTTTTTCCACTCTCCCTCCACAAAATCCGGGTACGCTTCCTATAAACATAGCCATCATCCATAAAACTATTAGTTAAACTATATAGTACATAAACGTATAACCCAAACGGTTAGTATTTTTAAATTTATTTTTAGCACCACGTCGTACTACCCGTTCGGGTTATACGCTTTAAGTAATAATTACGCTAATTGATTAGGAATTGGGAAGGGTGAATAAGAAGAAGTGAACCCGCATTTGCGTTGAGGGAGAGTGGAAAACTATTTAGGAAAAACCATCCTCAGTTCACCCGACCGAGATTCGAACCTTGATCTCCCCGTCCTCAGCAGTCGAGCTCAACACGACTAGCGCGTTAGCCAACTACGCCACCGAGGCGGGATTTAGAGGAAGTGAACCTGTATTTGCGTGGAGAGAGAGTGGACAACTATTCAGGAAAAACCACCCCCAGTTCACCAGGCGAAGAGATTCTAACCTTGATCTCACCATCCTCGACAGTCTAGCTCAACACAAAACTAGCGCGTTATCTAACTAAGCCACCTAGGCAGGTTGAACGGGTAGTAATAAGTGGCACTAAATATATATAGTTATATTTTATATATATAGTATATGTATGTATATAATTACGTTATACCTACGAAATGTCAGACTGAGACTACTGAAAGTATTATACAAACTATTTTAAAAGAGCCACTCAGTGAAATATATTATAATCTGCCCACCAAAAATAAACTGTTTTTGAATAGTTTAGTAAGTGTTGCGAAATTCGTGACCAAAGAATAAACCATCCTAAAAGGGGGGGATATAATTAAAATGCAGGAATTCGACTGAATGTGTGTGTCTTTCTCATTCAAAAAGAAACAAGGCCCTCAGTAAAACACACACAAAGGAATCTTTTCAGTTCAGTGAACAAACACCCATCTTTTGGTCATGGTGTAGCTATTAAAGAATACAAGGATATTAAGGATATAAGTACCAAGGTACTTTTATTAACTATTACCAAGCGCTGAGGTTCCAGCTATGCAGATGGGTTTTAAAAATAATGAAAAATCGAAGTTTGAAACAAAATATTTATAAGATGAACATTCTAAAGATTATAGCTTTTTTATATATTAGAAATGAGACGTTAAAATCCACGAATCCCTTGAGTCCTGTTATATTCGAGAAACTCGAGATTCGTAGAAATCTCCAAAAAGTATCTTGGACACAATTTATGAATACCTTGACTTGATATAGCAATTATAAGCAATAATTGGTAAAAGCAAATAAACAGACTTGTATAGTTGGGAAGGTAACAAAAACATTTAAAAAAAGAGAGCAAAATTGTGTGGATATAACTAGTTTATTGAAAAATAGTTATATCTGTTGTTTATAACGTAATAGACATACCCAACAAAATAACATTTGCCAGTGGTACCAAACCTTAAGCAACTTATTTTAAATATTTTCACTTTAACGTGTACATTTTTAAAGACTCGATGATTCGAATTCAGATTTGAAATTCGAAAGAAAATTTAATGTTTTGATTCGAGATTCTTACAAGCTGATTTAATTTTAAACCACCCAATTCTCAAATTATCACTGTGAAATTTTACAAATAATACATTTCTAGGCTATGACGAAAGAAGCTGTTAGAATACAAACATGTTAAAAAAAATTAAAACATATTCATGCTGGACAATATCGGAAATTTTACTAGATAAAAATAAATCTTGGTTTTACCTCCCTCACAATGGTGGTTCAGCTATTAAAATTTAATTTTTCTCATAGTTAAATATACAAAAATAACATACAAAGTAAATAGTAGGCCATACCTATTAAATAGGGGAATAATCTGTGATTTTGTGCTATGATCATAGCTGAAATATATTAAGTACCCAATATAAATACAAAAAGCTTATAGTAAAACGTTGCTACCAATTCATTGTGGTTTTAAATTATTTTTTTGTCCTAAAATAAAACACCCTGTTCCCCGTATACATTGTTTACTTATACAAAACATTATGTTGGAAAATAAATCATTGCCTAAGTGGATTAGAGCAACATCTGTTTTCACTTCCACCATTATGCATATTCCTAACTAGGCTGATGCACTGGCGCAGCCAAGGGGCCTGGGTGNGTGGTTTCAGGTTTGAACCCCCCCCCCCTCCCCATACACCGATATCCACCTACCTCTTTCTCGTCCCTAAAGCTGTTGAAATCATACATGAGGAACTCTACAAATGAAGACAGACTTAATAGGCTTCATGTAAATACATCCAGAGGTGTCACTTACGGACCCATGTGGAAAAATACCAGATCTGGCCTAGAACTGGAATTGGCCAGATCTGGGTATGCCAGATTTGCTCCAGATCTTCCCCAGTTCTGGGCATATCTGGCTCAGATATGGACCAGTTCTGGCTAGATATGATCTTTCCACACGGGGAGGATGACGTTTTCAATTAACTTTCTATGAAGCCAAGGAAAATTAATGTAAGACTAAAGTGAATTAGTTCAAAAGTGATTTTGTGAGTTAAGAGCTAGTGCAAGTTGCTTATTTGAATCTTCAGATTTTAGCTCATAAAATAATTTTATAAATAAAATTTCCAAAATACAATTTATTGTACTCGCATGTTTATATATTCTAGCAGTATGCACCAATAAAAAGTTGTTCATAAAAACTTAATAGTCTTAATAATTAGAGAATGACAATTTTTATAGATTTTATATTATTTTTAATATTATTGTATTTCCTTTGATACAAGTGTATTTTGCAGTGCTTAAATTTTCAAAGTTTCCAGCGGGAAAATCCAATGGACCAAGCTTAGTTGGTCAGTGAAACTAAACCCCCATCACAAACGAATGCTGGCTTCCACCATTATGCATATTCCTAACTAGGTTGATATACACATGTGCTTATATAGATGCATTAATACATTTTACAATACTGTGACAAATAATGTAATATAAAAATAAGTAAATGCTAGTCTGAAATCATCCGCCCCCGTTTTAAACTTTGACAGCTTCACCACTATTTTGATAAAAAGAAGATATGACCTACTTTACACAAATCTAACGTTCTGTGATATTTTCCATAGTATCCGCCTTTTTATCTGTAACTGTATTGTTGACGAAAATAGGTTTACAAACATCTTAGACGCGTGTGAAAGATTCATAAATATTAAATAATATTTTCTAACACTAGGCCTATTGTAGCTAAGTTCCCATGTTTTTCAGGACTATCATTATTATTATTAGCACCGCGTCTTACTACCCGTTCGGGTTATACGCACTCATTCAGGACTATCAAACATTTTTAATATTGTGATAAAGAACCAAATTGTTTTACAAATGGTCAAAATACAAATATAAATAAATCCATATTGAGACCTTCTAGAATATTTTAATTGCTATATAACCACTCTAATAAAGGTATTGAAGTTCAAAAGCCTTTGGGCCAGTTTCATAGTCAAATTTAGTACGCCTCAAGTGCGGCGCTACACTAAGTACATGACGACACCTACCTAAACTCGAATGGAATGGGCTGTTCTCGCATAGGAAACTGGCCCATTCCAATCTGGTTTAGGTAGGTGTTGTTATGTACTTAGTGTAGCGCCGCACTTGAGGCGTACTAAATTTGACTATGAAACTGGCCCTTAATATTGAAACTTTACTTATTTAATTATTCTATGGCATTAAGAACTCGAAAAGTTCATTACCGCAAAAAGTACGTGGCATTTCCTATCTTGCGCTAGTTCTATCTAGTCCACCTCATTACACAGTACACTCTATCCCTATCTTGAGCTAGCTCTATCCAGTCTATCTCATTACACCCTACAGTAGCCCCATGGCTTCTTTGGTGCTGACTGACATCTCACAGCCGACAGCTTTAAAATTTACCAGACCAAATTACGTATCCCTACGCCGAATCATATGAACTGCAAAAACATTTGTTTAACAGCTGTCACTTCTGACAGTCAAAATTTAGGTACATACCTTCATTTTGACTGTCAGAAGTCAGCTGTGAGCTGTCAGTCAACACCAAAGAAGCCATGGGGCTACTGTAGCTCTTTCAGGTCCATTATAACGTTATCTTCCCATCTTCGTCTAGGTCTTCCCAATGGTCTCTTCTCATTGGGACCCGCCTCGGTGGAGTAGTTGACTAACGCTGCTGAGGACGGGGAGATCGAGGTTCGAATCTCGTTCGGGTGAACTGGGGAGGTTTTTCCTAAATTGTTTTCCACTCTCCCTCCACGCAAATGCGGGTTCACTTCCTATGATAAAACCTTCCCAATTCCTAATCCATTAGTGTAATTAGTACTTAAAGCGTATAATCCGAACGGGTAGTAAGACGTGGTGCTAAATATTATTATTCTCATTGGGTTTGCCAGTTAATACCCTGAACACGGTTCTATATTCTTCCATTTGCGTTACCATGTCCTTCCCACCGTAATCTACGAGATTTGCTAATTCTAACAATGTCTTGTGATTAGTTAAAACATTAATAAATGTGTTAATAATGTTAGTATGTATAACAATAACAATATTGTGCAAGGTCACCAACAATGTTCTTTCTATACAAGGAGCACTGTAGTTATCAACAATATTTGTTTATAAACGATTTAAAAAGTGGTAGTCGCAGCACAAACTATAGGACGATTAAAATTTAACAAGATTACTTTGTAAGGCCATCATTGTTAAAAACTACACTTAAAGAACTCTTTAATAAGGGATTTTTCAATGCTAGACTAAACAGTAAGTAATGTAGGCATATTATTACTTAATTGCTTGTTCGTTTTAAAGTGTGGTAGCCGTAAATCAAAACGTTACGCAAAATAAAATATTATTATTATTATTATTATTATTATTATTATTATTATTTATTATTATTATTATTATTATTAGCACCGCGTCTTACTACCCGTTCGGGTTATACGCACTTACGCTAATGTGCAATGGTAGGGTGTATGTGAGATGAAATGGAGGACCTACAGTTTAACGTGGAATCCGAACCACGGTGGAGACCTGGCATTCCTAAAATAAAATAAAATAAAAATTTTGTTCGCGTACCCATGAATAAGAAATCAAGTAGCATGATTTATTATAACACAGCTTGTTAGAAGCCAAGGGAATACTTGTCATGAGCCCACTCTGGTGGCCGTATGGTCTAAGGCACTCCTTTCGCAGTAGACTAGGCTGCCGATTACGGGGAGATCGAGGTTCAAACTAGGTCGGGTGTACTGAGGGTGATTTTTCTACAATGATTTCCCCTTCTCCCTCCACGCAAATGCAGGTACACTTCCTCTGAATATAATATTTCGAGTCCCTAAAATCATTAGCGTAATTAGTTAATAGGCGTATAACCCGAACGGGTAGTAAGATGCGGTGCTAAAAAAACGTGTTCATGTTTGAGAGATTCGTCGTCCCATCCTGCACGAGACTGAGAAAGAAACGCACGGAAGAGACAGAGGTGACTCATAGAGAGGGAAAAGAAAAGGTGGTTGGAGGGCGACTTGTTGGTAAGAAGAAAGGTCGTAGGAGAAAAAAAGAACGTGACAGAGAAAAGAAGCGGTGGACTGGTTCCATGCACTCTCGGTCTGTGCGTTGCATGGTTACCCACGGCGCGCTCAGATCGGCACATTTTAAACTGTGCGCGCGCGCAGAGCACATGACTCACGTGTGTGTGTTTTTATTTTCTCCGCTCAGCTGACGCGCGCGAACCTACAGGTTTAAGGATTTTATTTTATTTTTTCATTGCAAGACACGCGTTACAAAAGTACTTATTGAAAAAGTCTCACAAAGAAAAGCACGCGTGTTTATTAAAAGTGGGGATCTATCAAATATTTTAAGTTTGATGTGGAGTATTATTTATTTTATCTTTTTACTTTTCGCTCTGTTTTGAACAGAATCCCTTCAACTGTCAAGCAAGGATTTTGCTGGCGGAGCCGGTGTGTGTTCTTTTCAATTTGTTAAAACCAAACCATCGGTGAGAGGGGTGAAAAAAAACTGGTCACTTATGTGACGGGGGTTTTCTTTTCTTGTTGGATGTTAAAAGAAGGAAAGGTGAAGAAGGGGAGCAAGATTTTGAAAAGAGCGTTATCGAGTATTCTTTTGACAGCTGCAAGATTTGCAGAGTAAAGGTAAGCAAGCATATGGACTTTTGTACATTTATTTTTAGGTGGCAAAAAAATACTTTTATTGTGCTTGGACGGAAGGAAAAACTTAAAAAAAAAATCTGACGGGGGAAATGTTATGTATCAGCGAGAATTAATTACGGATACTTATAAGCTTTATACATGAGCTTTGTTGTTGATGCTTTAAAAAAATATATTCACGTAATTCAAAGAGCTTACTGGAGGATTATGAATTTTACACATGAAAATAATTTGTATATATAAAGAATTTAAATGACAATGTAAGGTAAATAATTGTTTACATTATTTTGTATTATTAATTGTCATAATAGTAAGCAAGAAAAAAAAATATAATGGTGGCAAAAATTTGTAAGATTCTAGATAGTATTGACTTATGTTTGCAGATATAAACTAGAAACTAAAATTAATACTTTAATCAAGTAATGTGAAGCATAGTGACAAAAAAAAAAAGATACAAACGTTCACATTAACGTTAAGAAATAACATTTAACCAAATGATAGGAAAAATAGTTTCTGGCGTTTGCTGTGACCTTATAAACATACGTCATGTATTATAATTATCATATTAGCGATAGAGATAGCTGGGTTTGTTTGAAATGAAAACAGTATTGTTGGTCTTACAGTTATGCAGAAAAACGAGATAACAATTCTCCAGACTAAAATTTTTGTTTCGCTTGAAATTTATAGCACTTTTTGTTTGATTAATAACGACTTTTACTGCTTTTTGAAGTTAGTCAGCTATGTTAAATGAAATATCCTGAGGAAATACATTAAAGATTTGAATCATGTTATTCGAAATAGTGTTTGTTATATAATTTGGTGTGTTAAATGACGTGTGTGATAATTTAGCTTCACCTTTCGTTTTGTAGCCAGAGTTAACCAATTCTGGTTTGAAAATACTCTTTTAAGTTATATGTATTTATTTTATAAACAAATACCACATTTTGAAAAATTAATAATTTATTTAAGGACATTAAGTACAAATAGTTATACATTTCGACGGTTGAAACTTGTTTTTGATTGAACCTAGGTTTCACTATTGTTTAAGTTTTAGTCTACAAGTTCTCTTGAACAAGTTTGTTAGTGAGAAATAGCTGAAACTGCAGTGTTGTTCTTTTGTTAACTCGCACATTAGGCTCATTTTATGCTAACGTTTATTAGTTCTTCAAGGTTTAAGATATTTAAAACGATTCTTCTTTAAAATAAGTGCTATACTAAGGCAGTAATATTTAACCTGGAGTAGGCACATCACCAGGGGTGTGTTAATAGATCTTAGAGGGCATATAAAATTTAACATATATATATGCATATATAAAATTTAACATATATATATATATATACATAAACAAACAGTGAATAGGGTTGTCCCCAAGAGACCTGGATGTAAAAACTTGCGATATTGGTGCACCAGTTCTATTTTTAATGCAGATTACAAAATACGTTTTAGTTGCATTATTCTACAACATATTTGAGGGTAAAAAATAGGAGATAAATTATGTCTGGGGGTGCGTGAATAAAAATGGTTTAACAATACTGTACTAAGACACTGATATACTTTTAAACTGAACCAGTTTTAAAATAAAATTAATGAAAATACGCGGGTATTGTGAAAATTTCTTTGCTAAGGAAGCATTAGTAATATATTTGTAATTATATATGATCACCCTATCGTTTCCAAGAGTGCGATCTGAATAACCATTACTGAAAAATTGAGAAATGTCTTGCCTCTAGTTCATTCACCAATAGCTAAGTAAGTTATACAACATTGCTTTCCGTCCATTAATTATTTCACAGTTTTACATTACTCTCATTATTTACGAAATCTCCCAACAAAATTATCGGAACTGTATTATTACAACCAACTCAATTTTCATAGCATCCATCAGAGATGTGAAATTTTACTACCAAAGCCGCGAAAAATCTAGAAAATGTTGCAACTTGTAATCAGTGGATAATGATAAAATACGTACTAGAGAAAAGAATAATTGATAATAGATTGTGATGTAAGAAAAAATATCCTAAAGGTAATTTATTAACCTACGCTTGTACAGCTTAGTGACATACTTTTCTGCATGTTATATATTGTTATAATTTATTATATGATAACAATATTTTACTATTTAATAACGATAATATAATAATAATACCTCTACTAGTTAGTAAACACTAAAAAGTATAACTATATGGATAGCCCGATCAGATAGTAAGACGTGGTGGCTACCCACTTTGGTGGCCACGTGGAGATCGTGGTTCGAATCTTGGTCGGTTGTAATGAGGGTGGTTTTTTCTAAATGGTTTTTTACTTTTCATCCATGCAAATACGGGTACGCATCCTCTAAATATAACCTTCCTAATCCCCAAAACCATTAGCGTAATTAGTACATAAGCGTATGACCCGATCGGGTAGTAAGAAGCGGTGTTTTTTAAAAAAAGTGGGACATAACCAGTTACCATCTGAGCTGTACACATATTTACAATAATGAGGTGGTAGGGAGGAATAGGTTATACTTTAAATTAAGTGTACTCGTATTTGCGTGGAAAGAAAGGGTGTAAAACTATTTAGCAATAAAATACCCTCTAACCTCGGTACCCTTGGTTGGGATTCTAAGCCTGACCTTACCTTAACAGGAAAACCAGACAAGATGAGCCTGACATCTAGTTTGCGAGGCGGGTAAGAATATATGTTTCAATAATGTCAGGAATATATCCCAGGAACCCAGGACCCCTAACTCCATCAGATGATGCGATACCAACTCTTGTTGGTCTAAATAAAATTCTGTTGAGTAATTAAAAGTTTACCCGCTTCAGTGGCTGAATGGTCTAAAGCGTCGCTCTCGTGTTAGACTGGCCTGCTAATGACGGGGGTATCGGGATTCGAATCTCGATCAGTTATACTAAGGGTGGATTTTACTACATGGTTTCCCAATCTACTTTCACGCAAATGCGAGTAGATTACCTCTAAAATGCTTCCTTCTTCATACCTATCACATTAGAGTAATGATAATATATTCATATAATCTGAACAAGTCGTAAGACGCGGTGATATTTATATAAAAAAAGGTTTGAGCCATACCTGTGATTGCAACGCCCGTCCCCCTCTCAGCATGCAGGATTAGCAACCGGCCGTGGCGAATGGTGTGTTGGGTTGCCTAACTTGGCGGTGAAAGTGAAACCGCCTCGCGTTCTAGCGGATGTTATTACCCGTATGGTTACTTGCATTCAATTCCATCTCATTGCCTAACACACCGTGCTCACGTCAACAAAATAGTATTTACACTGTAAGCACTTTGAGGCACGGACGTCCTAGGACAGACGCTGGATGGGGTTTACGGCGGTTACGTGGCCTTAGTCAAGGTCATCGGCGCAGCTTGGTTTTTATTTGTACGCCACCATCGGCCACCAACAAAATAAAATAGAATGTAAGTCATCACTGAAACGGGACTTGGTAGTGTCGGCCTATTGATCTAAGGGTTTCGGGTTCGATTCCCGGCACCGTCGAAACATTTATCATTGTTGAAATGTGGGTTTGCCCTTTAACATTGATAAATTAACGGCCAGGGTCTGGATGATGTGCCTGTTCTAGTCTTAAATTAGATTATGAGACATGTTAAGCTACGACAGGTTTAACCAGCCGTTAGTGGAAAATATATAACTTTAATAAAAAAATTGACCCAATCCATAGGTTGAAAACAGTAGATAATGAATGTAAAGTAAAGTAACTCATCGCTGGGCAGGGGCTTATATATAAATCACGTGACGGTGTTGAGAAGGGTGTGGGGGGAACTCTAATGTCTACAAGATGTTACATGAAGGGGAAGATGGGTACATAACAGTATTATGTAACACAGATTTACTTATATATTAATTTTTAACCACGCTAATTTGTTAGAGATGAAGAAGATTGAATCTATTGGAAGTGTACGCTGATTTGCGTGGAGGGAGAGGGAAAAACCAAAACCCCTCAGTACACCCGACTTGGAATCGAACCCCGATCTCCATGTCATCGGTAGTTCAGACTATCGCGAGAGTGATGCTTTAAGCCAATCGGTCACTAAAGCGGAATAGCTCGTTTTAATTTTCTACATACATAAAAATTATATAATCACACGCATTTTTTAACACGTGGACAAGGGTGTCAATTTCGTTTATTTTGGTTTTCCTGTGATGGGGAAGTCAAGGTTAAAATACCGGCCGGGTGTACAAAGTTTTTTTTCTAAATGGTTTCCCGCTCCCCCTCCATGTAAATGCGGGCACATTTCGTTCAAAAGCCTACCTTATCATCCTTATCTCATTATTATAAATACATTAATACCACAGGTGAGTAATAACTAGTGAGACGTGTGGCAAAATAATTAATAAAAAATAAGCAAGTATGTGACCTCACTAATGACCTATTTTAATTCTAACGTGTATCAATTTCTCGTAGTTTAAGGTGGGATGGATAAGAATTGCGAGTCAAGTTAAGTATTTTGGTAGTTCTTATAACAAAAAAAAATTAATCCAAACAAATGGAATATTTCTCCAGTTGTTACATTTGGTTTAATTTGCCACACACAGTACATAGTAAAATAGTAGAAAACGTGTCATGGTCATTGCGACATTTGACTAGGACATTTTGTTACTATTTTTAAAAATGTCTCATCAAATGCGTCTATGTTCATGAGATATATTCAAGAACTGTAGAGATTACGCTATGTAGCAAATTAAACTAAACGAGAGTTATGTAAGGCCAGTGTTTTTTTTTTCGTTTTTATAGCAAAACTTTTTTTCCCCTTCAATAACTCGTAAATAAAATATTTCTTTAGGAGACACATAGGGTTTAATTTTACTCACATGGTGATATCAGCAGTCATCTGTTATGAGCAGAGCGGCATTAGATGACAAATTTTTAAATAAAGAAAAGAAGCTGTCATTAAATTCCAGGACACACTTGAGAAATATTCAATAACTGTTGATGTCACCATGTGATAAAAATTAAACCCTATGTTTCTACTGGAGAAATATTTGATTTTTTAACCAGAAAAAAAGTGTTCATGATATAAAAACGGTCCCATTCATCATGTTCCAAACATTCCCGCCTTAAGGCGGCCGCGAGAAAGTATCAATCGCTGTCAACTCACACGGCTTATAATTGAATGGTCTGTGTCTTTTCTGGAACTAATTCTATATTCTGTCTGAGTTTATACACACTTTCACCCTTCACCTACAACAGCCCTTTGTCAGGTCAATAAGAAAGAGGGGAAAGAAAACTACGAAACTTTTTATCTCAAGGTAAAGAGGAAATATTGTTGCTACTTCTCAAATATCTTAACATTTTCTGTTGTGAACCTGTAAAAAAATTACAATTTTTTGGAGGAAGGGTCAATCTAAAGCCCTAGTTTCATATCTCCAAAAATATGCTTAAAAAGTCGTTGAGAATTAGTTAAAGTCACATTTTCACATTTTTTTTTCAACTAACAAAAATAAAAATATAAGGTTGTTAAGAAAAAAAAGCCCTTTTGGATTCTTTCAACACTCTTTTGGTGTGAAACATATTTGTAAATAACTCCATGGTGTGAACCTGCAAGCGAGCTATACCGACCTAGCGACCACCACCATTAGCAATGATGGTGCCAATATTTGCGGATAGGTGTCAGGTGGTCAGCACAATAAGCTCTTCGGTCGTTAATCTCAGTTTTCTACTGGTTCTGCTACTTCTTTACTCAAGTAACTCCTCATTTTGTCCTCACAAAGCTGAGTCTGACCCCGTTCCAAACCCACTGCTTCACAGAGAATCTTGAGGTGCCGGGGGTCGAACCCGGGCCTTCTGCATCTTTAGCCAGGAACTTTGACCACTAGACCACAGAGGCGATCATTTTGAAATAACGTATCAAATAATTAAATATTACATTAAAGCTGAACTTTTGAGCGGAAATTTCTTGCTTACTGAAGCGGCCCCCTTAAGTATTCTTCCCGTTCTTAACAAACCCACCCTACCGATCAATCATTTTATTTTTTTCCTTCTTAGTTCAAGAGTTGACCTACTTCATATTCACGGTACCTTCTAGTCCCGGCACGGGGGAAGGCTGAGATGATCGTGATAGGCTGGGTGGTCGCATGGTTACACCCTCCATCATTTAAAAGGATGTCACTCTTGTTTGTTTTGGCTTTCTTTTCTTCAAAGTTTTATTTGAACGAGCAAAGTTTATTTGGAATTATTTTGCTTTTAGCATTTGTCACACGATAACAAATAATTATTTTTTTCTCAGCAACGCGTCTTAAAACCAGTTCTGACTATATGCCTATGTATTAATTACTTTAACGTTACAGGGATGAGGAAGGTTGAATTTAGATTGTTTACCCGCATTTGCGTGGAGGTAGAGCTGTAAACCATTTTAGGGGAAAACCACCTGACAGGGATCAAACCCCAATCACCCAAACATCGGCAGTTTAGTCTATTGCTAGAGTGACACCTTAGACCATGCGGCCACCGAAGTGGGTAGTAAATAAACTGAAAGTAATACATCTAAGTATATACCTACGGTGTTTTTAGCACCTAGTCTTACCTGTTCTCATAATACTCATATGTAGCCTACTAAATACGCTAATTAGTTAGGGATTAGGAAGGATCAACGCAATAGACTAGACTGCCAGTGGCGCGTGGATTGGGGTTCGATCCTAGTCAAGTGAACCTAGGTTGGTTTTTCATTAATGGTTTCCCACTTTGTCTACACGTAAATGCAGATACACTTCTTCTAAATTCAACCTTCCTCATTCCTAACACATTAGAGTAATTATTACGTAATCGTTCAACCGAAACAGGTAGTAAGACCCCGTACAAAAAACAACAACTAACATCACATCGGTGTGCACGGGGAATGAACGTAAAGTTAGTCTAGTTTGGTTCGATGGTGACGGGGGAGGCTGGGTTTCGAATTCCCGCCAGATATAATTTGAATGTTTCACTTAAATGAGATACCCCTTTTCCCACGTAAATGCGGGTACTTTTCCTTAACAATGCTACCTTTCTTATCTATACCCTATTATAATAGAATATTTTGATAGCCCATACGTAAGACGCGGTACAAAACCCAGTTTCTAAATTAAATGTGATAGATTGTATTTAATATTTAACATTGGTATGAATAATAATAATAATAATAATAATAATAATTTAGTATCCATACCAATGTTAAATATTAAATACCATTACTCATTGTGATAATATGTGAGTATTTTCATAAATTATGTTTCACCAGTTGCCTTTTTTTTCTTTCTAATATGTCTCGAATTAATTTGTTGCCATATTAAATGTGAAAACGAAGATCTTTGAATGATATTGATCTTGGCTGTGAAGTTTTCCTTTGCGAGGTCCTTCATCTTGATACTTCCTATGATTGTTCTCCACGCTCCAGACCGGATGTTTGTGATGTTGCGAAGAATGCCCGTACACGGCCACTCACTTATAACGCGGCTGGCTTACAAATATGATTTAGTTTATAAAATGCACTTTGAACAGATCCATGTGTTGTTGTTTTTTTCCTTCTTCCGATTACAGGAGGAACTTCTACCAGACAAAGGTTGTCCTTGTCTGTGCTGTGATGACCGTTTCAGATATAGAGATCATTCACAAATCATTGGGCAGTTGTAGAAATTATCCACTTTAATGACGTGCTTCCCAAACTGTGATACGCGCAGCCTAAGAGGCACGCAACGTACCACAGAATCTTATAATTCATACATTATTTTTTTATTACAATAAGCCTGATAAAAAAAATAATGAGGATAATTCGATCTTAAGAGAAAGAAAGAAACATCATTTATTTGGATTGTTTATTATTTCTTATACGGTTGTTGACTTAGTGATTTATCTTGTAGGGGTATCATTTTATTGTTTTGTTCTTTGGTTTAAAAAACAATATATATATATATATATATATACACTTATTTGTTTTCTGCATCAGTTCAAATAGTATTTAATAATGTGTGTACCTGAAAAAATTCATAAAAATTTACATTACAACTATCCTTTATTTTTGACGTTCATCTGAGGTGACATTTGCTGGCCAAACCACCAAGCTACTGGACAAATTGTTGGTGAAAGGAACTAAGTCATTGACTTAGAGCGTTTCTGAACAAGGCTCAATCACCATTATAAAGTTTAAGATACATTGATGTATCGCCACCAAAAACATAGATTGATATAAAATAACAAAATATTATAACTTAGGTTAGTTATTTTATGCGCGAATCGATTCAATTACTGCTAGGCAAGAAAATACCCGTTTGCTTAACATAATTATTTTTATTAAATTTAAAAAAATAGGCCTACTAGTTTGAAAAAGTATGAAAACATTAGGTAGGCTAAATACATTCTATATTAAAACAATTTCATATAACGTTATCATACTTTGACATATTAGTAGGTAATTAATGTGTTCTTAATATGTAGTAAAATGTAATCATACTATTCAACGGATTAACAATGAATATATTTATTTACAATATTTAAGAATCATACATCCTAAGCTTAAGAACCCTTGCAATCTAACAAGAGCTCTTAAACTTATATATACTGCACATTTTATTGCTCTTAAATATTGTAAAATATAAATCCATGTATTGTCCTTTATGATTTATTTTGACTGACATTATATATAAATTTATCATTCAACTTCATTTTAGTTAATTTATTTTGTTACTATAACTCAACTAACTACTCCCAACACTTAGAGTTGAGTTAGTTACTAGCTCTACTTCGGTGCATTTAAAATGTATATGTCTATGTGAATGTCTGAGGAAGAAACTGATTAAATACTACATTTGGAGCATAGCGCTGTTTGGAGCAGAAGCTCGGACTCTTAGGAAGATGGAAAAATAAATACTTGGAGAGTTTTGAAATGTGGTGCTGGAGAAAACTTGAGACCAGGTGGACAGACAGGGTGAAAAATGGAGAACTCCTAAGAAGAGTGGGTGAAAAGAAAAACCTTTTGAATGTGATTCTTCGGTACAAAGCAAACTTGATCGGACATATCCCCAGGAGGAACTATCTTCTGCATGACGTCATAGAAGGCAAGGCTGAGGGAAAGAGGAGCTTACTAAAAAGGAGGTTTTAAAATAATAATAACATGATTTGAAGGAAAGAAGAAAATTCTGGGAGCTGAAGGAGGAGGCAGAGGACAGGGTGCATTGAAGGTCTAAGTAAGTTCACTGATTAAAGGAATGGATTTTCGTAAGACAGAATACCTAATAATAATAATAGTAATATATATTAGAATTCTGGTAGGAAGAAAAATATCTGACAGTTATTAAAGTCACTGAAACCATTTCAATATATCAATACGTTAAACCACTAAATCTTTAGCTGTCAAAATTGATACATATTAACAATACTCTTAAAATAATATTAATAACGTAGTAAAATATTACCAATGTTGACCACTAAAAAATATGATTGTGTTTTATAAACTGTTCTTCCTGCCAGATCTACTACTGCCCTCACGTTTGACCGATATTATTTAGAAATTAAATATTGGTCAATGTCGGCTACTCTGTAATCATTTTTATATTCTCTAAAACCGACGTTCCCAAACTTATTAAACCGAAGGATCCTTTGCAACCCCCCGTGCGCCCCCCCCCCTCCCCCCAAAAAAACATGCTGAAGCCCTCATACATTTTTTCACACTAATATTATGAGCATTAAATAATGAAAGTTAAAGATTAGAAGTATAAAAACAAACGGAAAAATCACCCTATCTGGCTGCGCCTTTGGAAAATGTCCTTTATTCAGATTTGAATATAATTGGTTACGCTTAATTATTGATGCTATTCTATGGTGTAAAAAATAAATAAAGAAATTATAAAATTTCCTCACGGAGCGCGAAATAGATATGGCAGAAACCAACGGCTCCGCGAAGCAAAGTTTGAAAATCGCTGCTCTTAAAGGTTTATTAAAGACACTGATGAACCGTTGTTTATTCAATATTTGCCTCTCGTATCAATTGGGCGAATCAATTTCTCTTGAATTAATATCACTTCTCAATACCAAGGCAAACTAGGTAAGGTAAGTAGCCCTGTAATTCAACGTACAGTTCGATGTTCATAGATAAGGACTTAATAAACAACTAGAAAATCTACTATATGTCCAACACCTTCGCTCAGTCGGTAGCGTATCTGCCTATTTAGCAAGGTGAAAGGGTCCCGGGTTCGATTCCCAGTTTAGCCGAAAATTTATCATTGATAAAAATATGGGTTTACACTTTCACATTGATAAATTAATGGCTGGGGACTGGATGGTGTGCCTGTCCTAGTCTTAAATTAGACTATAAGGCATGTTAAGCTACGACAGGTCCAGCCAGCCGGTAGTGGAAAATATATGGCTCGAATTAAAAAGCGACCCAGCCCACAGGCTGGAAACAGTAATGGATGTAAAAAAACTACTATATCTACTTTCACGTATTCACACATCAAGTCATGCTATATGTAGCTGTCACTTTCGATATATACTATCGATATCTTTAAAAAATAACACTAATAGCATATTACAATGTTAACAACGTTAACCGTAAAAAAGATAGGTTTGTATTTTCTAAAAGTTGTTTTCCTTCCGAAGTTATTCCATATAGTCTGCCACCTGACGTGTTTGGATGGACCAAAATAAACTTGTTTTTAACTAGCTAATTTAAACTGGTTTTCAATTAGAAACACGATCATAGAATGAGTATCCGGTGATCTTAAACAAGGATAGTTGCAATTTAGGTCAAAGTAACTTGAACCCTATCAAGTGAAACCTGTACACCCACTTCTGATCAACAGTGGCATCGTTAGAATGAAGGAGGAGGAGTGGTGGGGGGAAGGGTCTTTTAATAAATATTATCTTTAAATAAGGTTATTATTTTAACACAAACCTTACCTGACGTTTGAATAGGTAAAAGTAACTTTTCAAGAGGACAGACATAGCCTTTCCAATGAAGAGTGAACTATGTAAGCCTAATGCTGGTTTGTGCTGGATGGTGAACTATGAAGTGCTATGGGATCTGGGAGATTTGTATGTGTTGGTCAGCCATAGTTTTCGCGGACCTGGAAAACTGGAAGAACCGGAACAACACTTTTTTTTTCTCCTGGAAAAACAATAAAATACAAGTAATTTAGCAACAAAAAAGGAGAAGATTTTAGAGTTTAGAACATTACCTTGAAACTTTAAACTATTAGCTTTATATAGAAGTAAAAACTAACTAAAAAACAAGGCACCCTGATTTAAACACACGTATAAGCTCTTCGCCCTCAACTGAAACATTGGGCTGCGTAACTATGTGTCATAATTTTACCACCATGATCAAATCAACCTGTTTTAAACATCATTACATTACTAATTTCTAGCTAATTAGAGTAAAATTAAATTTCTTTGGCTTGAAAAAATTGTAGGCTAATTCTTTCTGAAAAACCTAAAAGAAAAAAAAAGCAGGAAAATTGGATATGGTATGAAAGTGATAGCCCTTTTTCCACTTTGTTGGAATATGTCTGTAGATTCCAATACTTTGTTCACAATCTTGGTAGTATTCTGAATTCGGGGATTTAAGAGATGTCTTGTACTTTGGGGGCTAGACACATTGTGGTGCACGGTATTTAGTGAGTACATACTTCAGTAGCCATCACCCAGTTTATGAAAAAGATACAAAAATCTTTGTATGGAACTGTGTGCTTCACAGTGACAGCGACGTGGTGTTTGATTGTTTGCACATGCACACATAAGAGAGGGGGGGGAGGGGGGATTGCCAGTTAGAGAGAGCACTGTTGCTCTCGCAGTGCCGGGTCTGGTGTGATGGTGGAAGGAAGTAGTTTTTTACTCAGCGTGTGCAACGCGTAGGGGTCGTCTGGTATTACACCTGAAGGTGCTATCCATACAGTGTTTTTTTATTATTGTTTAACACTGCATCTTACTACCCGTTCGGGTTATACGCTTAAGTACTAATTACGCTAATGGATTAGAAATTGGTAAAGTTGAATGTTAGAGGAAGTGAACCCGCATTTGAGTGTAGGGAGAGTGGGAAAACATTTAGGGAAAACCATCCTCAGTTCACACAACCGAGATTCGAGCCTTGATCTCCCAGGCCTTGGCAGTCGAGCTACACACGACTAGCGCGTTAGCTAACTAGGCCATCGAGGCGAGTCATACAGTGTTGAAATCCTGGGGTGAACTTTTTTTTTGACGTTATAAAACTAATAGAAAAATGCAAATAAAAGCTTTTATTTTAATTTTGTCAAGCATATCACGCACTTGTTTTATATATTTTCCAAGCACTGTGTCTTGCTACATGTTTAGGCTATACGCATATGTGCTAATTAAGCTAGGAATGAGGAATATTTAATTTAGAGTGAGTTTACCCAGATTTGCGTGGAGGGAGAGGGGAAAACCATTTCCCCCTCTTGGTACACCTAGCCGGGATTCGAACCCCAATCGCCCTGTCATCGACAGTCCAGTATATTGTAAGAGTGACGCCTTAGACCGTGTGACCTCCGAAGTAGGTAGTTTTACATTTATTATATGATATTTTCTGACACAACATATGCACCTGACTGGGGAAATTATACGTGAGCTAGGGTGACCTGGTGGTCTAGGAATAAGGTGTCGGACTTCGGTGCTAGGGCGTGGGGGTCAATCCTTGGTCCCGGCACATATTAATCTGATTTCCAAGGCCTTCCTTCATCCTCTGACAAGACGTGTATTAATCACAGCTTGTGAATGTGTGGAATGCCAGGCCTCCACCGTGGTTCGTATTCCACGTTAAACTGTAGGTCTTCCATTTCATTTCACAATCACCCTACCACTACACATTAGCGTAAGTGCGTATAACCCAAACGGGTAGTAAGACGCGATGTTAATAATAATAATAATAATAATAATAATATATTTGAGCTGATTAGCGCAAATTTTATCTTAAACCTAGCTGAAGTACCCGGCATTTTCCGGGAGAAATGCCATGTCGGCTCTTAATTGAAAAAAAATATCAATCCAAATTTTAAAATTCCGGCTCAGAGGTGCATATGTCCGTGCGTAAGGGCTACAATTTTTTAAATATCAATCCTTTGCGTACGGAAATATCGCGCAATGCTCATAACAAGCACTCTCTTTATTTTATTAATATTGTTTTGCTTTCAAGCCAGTTTTTTTAATTAATTAAAAAATTCTTTAATTTACAAATATAATAATAATACTTAGCACCCCGTCTTACTACCCATCTGGGTTATACACTTAAGTACTAATTATATAAGGTTGAATATAGAGGAAGTGAACCCTCATTTGTTTGAAGGGAGAGTGGAAAACTATTTGGAAAAAAACACCCTAGTTCACCCGAGCGAGATTCGAGCCACGATCTCCCCTTCTTCAACAGTCTACCTTAACAAGAAACTAAGGCGTTAGCGAACTACGCCACCGAGGCGGGTTTTACCAGTAGGGATAATAGATAAATCACGAATCTCGCAATAACATATTCTACCAGTAAAAGTTGTGTTTTCTAGAACTGTTTACAGTCGCTACCGGCAGTATCGACCGGCAGATTCGACTGACCTAGCACTAGTTCCTCTAATTCTGAGCAGTGTTGCCAACTCACATGAATAAAATCCCTCCCAAATTGATCAACATTTTATAATTTCGCTTTACATTTGAACTTAATAAATGCTCAATTTTATCATGTTAATTTATTTTAACACGGGGGCTTAGACAAAGCCAGCTTATTGTTCACTGTAGACGGCCATATGGCTAAGGCCTCTTAGCAAATAAAATAAATGTTTAGTCTAATTTAAATTGTATTCAATACGTGCTCAAAATACGAGTATAATAACCTGCCTGAATCCCTTTTGAGGGAAAAATCTCGTTGCAAATTAATGTTTTAACCGCTTTCAGAGCCCACTTGAAATTAACAGTTGAGCCACTAATCTATATTAATAAAATGATTTTTTTTCACGAGCATTGAGCAATATCTAACGTATGGAAAGCTCTGAAATTTAAAAAAAAAAAAATCTTAGCGCCTGTACACGAACATGTGAGCCTCAAAATAGGAATTTTAAAATTTGGATGATATTATTTTAGATTAAAAGCAGACACATTACTTCCGGGCAACGCCAAGTAGTTCAGCTAGTGCCAAATAAAGATGCCATTTATCTACCTCGACCCTGGGCAAGGCCGTAGACAAACAATAATTTCAGGGAGGGGGTGGGGGTTGGGGGGCACATCCCCCAATTGCCGGAAACTATAAAAATGTATAAATGAAAAACAGTTCTAGAAGCTTTCTGAAGTGTTTTTAGGGCAACATATCCCCTAATTGCCGGAGGCTAGAGACAATTCTAAATACTACACACATCTTGAAGCTCTCTGAAGTGTTTTTTTTATGGTTACACAGCCCCCTAATTTGTATTTGTACCTAAATTTTGAAAATGTTTGAACCATAAATTAAGCCATACATATTTTTTTCATAAAATTTCGGGGGAAGGGGAATTTGACCCCCAAATCCCATCTCTATTTACTGCCTTGACCCTGGATACTTTAAAATCAAGAAAATCACAAAATAAACATTCAAAGTATTTTTCCAACAACAAGAAAAGCTACCATTTTTTTAAAGTTAGTTTTTCCCAAAAGTCATCATTAAATAATTTAGCTGCCAGACACTTTGGAAACATTTTGATTTAAACAGGAAAAAGTTAAGCTGTCTACACTGATTCTTGGTGAGGATATTTTTCCTAGCTGCTACTCAACCGTACTGCGAGATTCCGGTTTTAGCCAACGTTGACAAATGTACGATCTGTATATTGTAATATTTCAGCAATTGTACGGTACCCGCCTCGGTGGCGTAGTTGGCTAACGCGCTTGTCGTGTTGAGCTCTACTGCTGAGGACGGGGAGATCGAGGTTCGAATCT
>CABEEJ010003623.1:50913-79003 GCA_901482245.1 Timema douglasi | reverse complement strand
CATTACACATTAGCGTAAGTGCGTATAACCCGAACGGGTAGTAAGACGCGGTGCTAATAATAATAATAATAATAATAACAATAACACATTATGACGTCATATTATACTTTGAGGCTTGTATGCAAGGACGATGCTGAGCACGAGGCCTGTCGTGAAAACAGCTGTCTCGATCGTCTATGTGCGCAGCGCCATGTTGTGGTAATATCCTCTGAACACGGCCAGAGTATAGCCTGAGCCAGCCCGGGACCAGGCTCTGGCGAGACTCAAGATATTGCGTCATAGATCGTACTAGCACGAGGCTCATACTCTGCCTGTACTCTGGCCGTGGTCAGCATTGTCCTTGCATAAGGGCCTGAGAGTCAAATATTTTATTTGGTGGGTTGGTGGGATCTAGGTCTATGAATATAAATAATTTATTAAAGAATGATAGCCAACAGTAGCAAGATCAGTTAAAGACCCACTTCGGTGGCCGCGTGGTCTAATGCACTACTCTAGTGTTTGACTAGATTGCCGAGGACGGGGAGGTCAGGATTCGATCTCGGTTGGGTGCACTGAGGGTGGTTTCCCTAAATGGTTTTTCACTCTCCCTTCACGCAAATGTGGGTGCATTCCCCCTGAATTTAGCCCTCATAATCCCAAACTCATTAGTGTAATTAGTAAATTTAAGAATATAACCCATAGGGTTAGTAAGACACGGTGCTAAGTAACTAGTAAATAAATTAAAAATTGGCAGAAAATTGGGTTGAACTAATGATTTGGAAAGGAAGTTTAGTAATATATTTATAACAATATTTAGACTTAAAATAATACATATATTATTAATTTATTTTAAAAGGCCTATTTGACTTCCCGAGGATGAATTCCGGTGGGTGTTTCCTCCCTTAAAACATTTTCACTTACAGTTCTAGTGTAGCCTTGTGTGAGTTTGCTGGATGTAAAATCGTTAGTGGATGTGCAAGAGTGTTTTCATTTCCATAAGTTGGCTACAACCATTTTCAAAGTGAGGTAAGTTTGGTCGCTGCAGAAGATTATTGCGCTTTAATTAGCTCTATAACATACATAAAGCTTAGATTGTTCAATTGTATATATTTTCCAAAAATTTTAGTTCCCGTGTCACTTAAGTGAGTTTAGTTTTGAACGGTTCATTATAGGCGTAAAAAAGTTTTTTTTAAATCTTGGATTTAGTATCATTGGATTCCCCACATTTTTGTGATTTCTGAATCTCTTAGAGAAAAAAAAAATCTCCTGAATGGTATTGATCTTAAGTTTCAATCCAAAATCTAAAAAAAACAAATTGGGGCCCCGGACCTGCCCAACCCCTGCCTTTCTACACCCTTGTCTATTTTATAATATTTGCTCCTCTCCATGTAGTTTTAAGTTTTTTTACCCCTATAATTTGACCCACATGAACATGATCTTTTATTTGCACAGAACAGAAAATAGCCCTGTACTTTTTTTTATATAGTTTGTTAGGTATGGATCCGGTCAGTTGTCTGTAAGTTAGGTTGGCTTAAGTAAACTAGGTACTCCATACTTAGCTTTGATTTCACCCGGTGCTTGGGAATGTGATCTCTTATGTCCCACCAGTTGTGTTAAGCCGTGTTAGTATGATCACCTGTATCAGGATATACAAACGCCTAAGGCCATTTCACACTGGCATCTGCTGTGTCCACGGTAATCGTGGATGAAATATCCATGGATGTGCTAATTCACACTGCAACTAAACGTCTGCAGACATTTTTAATGCCTACAAACTTGAGTTGCTATACTGTAGTGTAACGTAGGTGACGACATGCTCTTCAAAATGCCACTGCGCATGCTCAGTGCTAAATGTCCTTGCGGATGCCCAACAGATCTCTCGGAGATTGATCTAAAAACATCCGTACTGCGGATACCTCGGTCGTTCCGTGACACTGTGGACGCCAGTGTGGATTTCCCCATTTGATAAGCTGGGAAGCGATTTCTACAAAACGTCTATCCGCGGATTTCACGGTCATCGCAGATGCCAGAGTGAAATAGCTTTTACTTTGATTTTTTTTTTTATTATTTATTCAAATTTTAATGAACCTTTTGTGGCTCTTTACTAAAAGCTTATACTCTAGTAGCAGGTGCTAAAGTGCTTGGGTAGCCTTACAAAATAATTAGACATGTTTGACAAATGAATGGGAGAAGAATAAGGTGCAAATAAAGAAATAAAAGAGTGCAATCAATAAAAAGGAAAAAAATAAAAAATACATATCACTACAACTCTAAAACATGAATTTAACATTGTCAGGTTTGTCTGAATGTGTTACGATACATAAGTACATTTATTTGTAATGCCCAGAACTGTATTCGTCATAACTCACCTCAGTGGTGTAGTTAGCTAACACGCTAGTTTTGTGTTGAGCTAGACTGCCAAGGACGGGGAGATCAAGGTTCGAATCTTGCTCGGGTGAACTGGGGTGGTTTTTCCTAAATAGTTTTCTAATCTCCCTCCACACACATGCGGGTTCACTTCCTCTATATTCAACCTTCCTAATTTCTAACCCATTAGCTTAATCTGTACTTAAGCGTACAACCCAAACAGGTAGTAAGGTGTGGTGCTAAATATAATAATAATTATTGTACTTGTCATGCATGAGACATGTTATTTGACCTGTCTATAATCTTTCCAATATGAAAAATGGGGTAAGGTGATAAATTATGTCAACATTCTTATCATCCGGTTATACAAGTAGGTCTGCTTATCCCCAGACAAACTTCCTGATAAGCCACATAAGCATTTGTGGAACAGAACTTATAATGTATGGTAAACAGTTTGAAATATATTGTTCTCAGATTCTTAGGTGATAGTTCAAATATATAAGCTATTTTCTCCTGGTAACTTACGTTGGACACCGTAAATAAATCTCAAATGTTTGGCGAACAAATTGTTAATTGGTATTTTGTAGCTAAGTTAATTGGTATCTAATCACGAACCATCTAATAGCCTACTTACTAGGTGATTTAGATTGTTTCAAACAGTTGTCACTTGTTTGAGTCTATAGTAGTTCAATATTATTCAAAAGGTAGCTTATAGTTTGTATAATCTTTGTCTTCTGGTCTTTAGACAGTGAGCTATATAATTTGTATGGACTGGTCTTCTGATACACAGAAGTTAATGTTTGTTCTATGCTTCCAAACATAACTGACTGTTTAAAAAAAAAAATTACATCCATTTACTGTTTCCGGACTGCGGCCTGGGTCATTTAAAAAAAATTCAAACTGTATATTTTCCACTACTGGTTTGTTAGGCTTATTGTAGTTTCATGTGCCTTATAATCTAACTTAAGACCAGGACAGGCACAACATCCAGTCCCCAGCCATTAATTCATCACTGTGAAAGGGTAAATCCCTATCTCACCAATGATAAATTTCTCGTCCATGCCAGGAATTGAACCCGGAACCCCTAGCTCAGTAGACACGCTACCAATTGAGCTAAGTTGTCGTACTTTTTTTTTTTTTTTCAAAATCTTATAAAAAAATTATTAACCTCAATGGAATATGATTTCAAATATTAGAAAGTCAATACATTTCCATTGAAATATTTTATAAGATGGATTAACAGGTAAGGAAAATTTACTTATTTGTTCTGTTTTAAAAACTATGTTTAAAACAATATTTATCCTAAAATTTTGTTTTGTTGTTCCCATCGCCTTTTAAATTCCCTTCCTCAATTTTAATTTAATTCTGAACATAGTTTTATTAACAATTGAATTTAAAAAAATACCATTTTTATCAAAAAATTGGGTTGCATTAATTTTAATTTGTCTGCTTGATCAGTCAACAATTCTGTTTGAAAACGCGTGAGATCCCATTAAATGACAGATGTATATCCCGGCGAATCTCACATCTCCGACTCCACTGTTTATCTAGCCGTGTAACTCGAATATAACTTTCATTACCTGATTTTCGTGCATAAAATCACTGCTTGGTGTGTGAACACTAAAAATTCTTTGGAATTTTGAAAAGAGTTTCAAAACAGTTTGTTTTGTCGGAGGATATTTGTTTTAAACTACTGAGACACATTTAATGGTTCATCATTAGAGTAGGGCCTAATTTACAAATGAATGAAATAAAAAATAACATTGTTTTACGACAAACTTTTTTTCTTTTACTGTAAAACTGATTATTTGAACATAATTAACCTTTAAACAAACACACATCTTTTTAGATGGACATTATAAGTGAGTTTTTGTGTGGATAGGCATATAAACATGGCACCCGGACAGGTATTTGAACCGTGGTCATCCGGATTTATGTGCCGACTGCTCTGCCAACTGAAGTATCTGGGTACTCTTGCAAGTTAGTAGGCTAGTATGTGATTATGCTCTGTACTCAACTACATCAGTTTGCTCAGAGGTTTATATAGGCCCTGTTAGGGCCATACGCTTATGTAGTATAGGGATTAGGAAAACTATATTTAGGGGAAGTGTACCTGCATTTGTGTGGAGGGAGAGTGAAAAATCATTTTGGAAAAACCACCCTTAGCATACCCGACCAAGATTTGAACCTCGATCTCCCTGTTATCGGCAGTTTAGTCTATTGAGAGTGTAGCAACGTTGGACCATGTAGACACTGAATAGGGTTTTATATAGTTAAATGACGGACAGTAGCTCACTCACTTGGTAGAAGAACTATCATCACATAAAGCCGAAGGACCAGGGCTAAATTCCCTGTCCAGGTGTCATTTATATATATACAACTAACCTTTTCAATAATAAATTACCTGCTTTGGTGGCTAAATGCTCTAAGCCGTTACTTACAATACACTGACCTGCCGATTACGGAGAAATTGGGGTTTGAATCCTGATCGAATGAACTGTGGGTGGTTTTCCACTTTTCTTCCACATATACTGGTACACTTTTCATAAATTCACCCTTTCTCATCCATAATCCACTAGCGAAATTAGTATATAGGCATAAAACCGAAACGGGTAGTAAAACGCGGTGCTAAAAAAAATCCAATAAATTGTAAACAACAACATAATTATTTTCATGCATGACCAACATAACAGACACATACTGCTGTAACCTTTCAGTATACTTTCTGCACAACCCAATCTGAGCTATTAATTTGAATATATATATTATTTTTTCCAGGAGCGTCCACTCGGAGCGACGCAACTCGGTGCGAACTATTGATGAACCAGAGTGAGTACTGTTTCTAAACAATTTATTGTTTGTTTTTGTGTGTTTTTTTTGTTTGAAACTACACTCTTCAATCCCTAAAATCGAATTCTAAGTGTGTACTTTAAGAGAGCTAAATAGATTATATTAATTTAATTGATGATGGAACATATTGTTGACATTAGTAAAATGAATATTTATATACATATAAACCCAACCCAAAGATAGGTCAAAATGTGCTACCTTATTTATCCGGAACGGTGTGTGCAACCGGCCCCTTGGCTGTCATGAAGTGTGGTATTCTCCCGTTGCGTTTTTGCACGGAATTTAAACAAGCAAGCGAGAAAGAGCTTACAAATTTTGTCGGAAAGAAGTTGTGCTATGAATTATTTGGTAAAAGTCAGTTTATCTCTGTTGGGGTTTAACCAACCAACATCGAGTCCTTAGGCCACCACTTTAGGCACCCATGGACCACCGAGAGGCTGTCATTGTCATAAACACTAAAAATAGATGTATTAGAAACTTTTGCTCCAAAGTACATGACGGGTAAATTATTGTAGGCCCAAAGTTTTAAATTATCTCGTGCAATTAAACATTGGATTTGGAAATGTAGGTGTAATATTTTCAAGACACAGTTTTTGTAACTTTACAGGTACCTTAACCATCTCAGTGGTTGCATAGTTTAAGGTATCACTCTCACGATAGACTGAATTGCAAATTATGGAAAGATCAAGGTTCAAATCTTTGTTTGGTGGTTTTCTCTGAACCGTTTCCCCACTTCCTTCACACAAATGCGGGTGCACTTCCTCCAATTCAACAGTTCTCAACCCTAACATTTAAGCATATATAACCAAATGTGTACTTTTTAGTTCAACCCTAATTTGAACCAAAACATGTACATACAATTCTGACGAATTTCACTATTCATGTATATTGTCAATTTAAGCACAACTTGTGGCTAACATTTGACATTTTAACAAGTGCGTACAGTTCATATAACCTTGGGCTCCCTGCCCCTTACCCCTTTGTGATATTCCTGCGATCATGAAATTAATTTGGCTTCTCAGATAATATTGCTAGGCTTGTCTTGGTCTAACAAAAAAAACCTTCTAAGAGCTTTAATTAACGGAGTTATCCAACTGAAAGGTTAAAAACTTAAATGCGAATTATATTATACTGAGGAGAACTGGCTCTGTTCCCTCTCCTAGCACTGCTGAGTGAACTAGGGACACATGTAACCTTGAGTGAACTAGGGACACATGTACAGTAGTCTTGAGTGAACTAGGGACACGTGTAACCTTGAGTGAACTAGGTACACATGTAACCTTGAGTGAACTAGGTACACATGTAACCTTGAGTGAACTAGGGACACATGTACAGTAGTCTTGAGTGAACTAGGGACACATGTAGCCTTGAGTGAACTAGGGACACATGTAGTCTTGAGCGAACTAGGGACACATGTACAGTAGCCTTGAGTGAACTAGGGACACATGACATTAGTTTATAGTTTAATATACAAAATAGCAATATAGTAGCCGTGTTGTTTCAGAAATAGCACCAAACTCTTGGTACAATCTACACCCAACACGCCTGAGGAATACCTCTTTGAGTCCTCGTCCCCAGGAGTGTGCTCCACGCCTCCACCCCTTTTGCCACAGCGACATGTTTTCAATCGACATGAGAGGTATAGTCACTCATCGGAACATATATTGCTAATATAACTTACTAGTAGCGTATGTATCACAATCATACAGCGGGCCATGTCTTGTGTGGAACCTCCATTACAGGCAGGCACTGAAGCAACAAAGGGACAATACCTCGGTGATGACCACGGCTAGGACACCCCAAACAGTCACCCCCGCTGCTCCCCCCGGCTCTAGCAAATCTCGCCAAAAGAAGTTCCATCGTCACTTTAAACAAGTGTCCCCTGATGAACGTGTTCTGAACTGTGAGTACGTTTGGCTCACCAAACATGTTTAATTTTAACCATTATTGATGAGACAAACACTAAGAATGTGCAACATAACAAACCCAACTCAGCTACAGGCTTGCGCGAGCTTTGGGAGTAAAAGGTAAATAGAAAATACCAAGATATGCCAGAAATGTGTGCGTTGCATTCGTATTTGAATGATTACTCGAAATTTTCCGCGGTGACGATAGGGGACAAAGAACAAAGTTTCTTGTTAATAACTACAGTACGTTCCTATTAAGACAGAATAAAGATTTACAAAGTGATTAACTGTGAAGCCATTCTAAAATGATCAAAACAGCCTTTTCAATGCAGTTTTTATCCAAATATGATTTAATATTTCAACAATTTTCAGTATTAAGAACTTCTATTAACTCTTTATCTCCATTAATGTTTAATCAGAAATGATCCAAGTGCAATAGTGTTTGTGTAAATTTACAATTTTGAACCGACTGTATTACAGAGTTGGTGGTCATTTGCACACTCTCAAGTATCTCATAAATTGGACATTAAAAAGAAGGAAAAATCAAGCAATCAAAACTTGTAAAAAAAAAAAAAAGGGTAATGTAGGGGGTTAATTTTTATGGAAATAATATAAGTGTTGATTGTTTATAACACAAATAGTGCTGAATAGTTATTGTATTTTTGACAGATTACTCTTGTGCTCTAATTGGAGATATTCTGCTTCAAGGTCATCTATATATTACCAGCAATTACTTTGCCTTCTATTCCAATGTGTTTGGATATGTTACAAAGGTGAGATTAAATGTATAAACTTGCATGAAATAGTTCCAACAATGCAGGAAACTGCTAAAATAGTAACAATAATAGATGATTTAATCGTGTTCATATAGCTAATATATCACATAGTTTTGCTAGAATATTCACAAAAATAGAGAAAATTGCTTGATTCATCACAATACAACAACTTGCAATAATAATAACTATATATAAACTGACTAGTTATAACAGGGTGTCCAGCCAAACCATATTCTAAAATTACCTGACTTTTCCAGAGCCAATTTACAATTTTCTAGTCTCTCTATTACAAACATTATTTTATTAAGATTGCAACTTGATGAAATGATATTTTTTAAACAGATACACACTTTGAAATTGCGACACTTTACGAAGGGTTACAGCCTAAAGTGACGGGCTCTTGGGTAGAGCGATCTCATATTGAGACATTAAAATATTGCTTTGCGCGAATAAAGTTTAAAAAATAACGACGCAAAGTAGAGGGTTGTAAAGATGACACACAAAAATCCCATGTTGACTTTAAAGAATTAAAATTATTATTTTCATTTGTGTTAAGAGAGATGGTGGTGTGCATTAAATCGTAGAAAAACATAATTTTAACTAATGTGAATGAAATTTGAGTTATCTTTTTTTAGTGATTATGTGAAAATTCCAGAAACTTAATTAAATTCCCTTAACTTTTCCCTGTTTTCCAGGTCGCTGTACACCCTGTATAAACACCACAATACATGAACTTGTTTAAATAATCACATTACAGAAACTTGAATTAATATTCACAACAATATAAGAATTTACTTGAATAAGCATAACACTCAGAAACTTGTTAGAATAATAAAACCTAAACTTGCTGATATAAACAACAACTAAACAGGAATTTGTTTGAACATTCACAACAATACAGTAACTACTTGCTTGAATAATCACAATACAAGAACATGCTTGGATAGTAACAATAATGCTGGAATTTGCTTGAATAGTAACAACTATAAAAACTTTTATGAACACAGGAAATGAACAATGAATATCCATTGTCCATTTCCTGTGTTTGTTCTTTATGCTATTTGTTCCTTTTTATGTTCTTATCTAAGTGTCCTCTATCATTCTTTATCAATTTACTTTCTCTCCTGTTTTGATTTCCTCTTTTAGGAAATTGCATCTTGCGTTTCACACTCCCTCCTGATGAGTTCCAATAGAACAAAACCTAGGTCTGTGGATTGGGTGGTAGCAATCAATAATTTTCTTCAAAAGGCAGCCATTACTGTGCTCTTTAATTTCATTATAAAAGCCATACCTATCCTGTTTTTTCCCTTATATTATATGTTTCTATCCACCTTCCCTGAACCTTCTTCCTAATATAACAAAATACCGTACCTCGAAAAGTGAAAACAGGTTTTCCTTAAAGAGATACACTGTAGCGTCTTGGAAAGTTGACCTAATGTGGACTGAGATGGTGTCGAGTTATTGAAATGTCGAGTTCTACCAGCATAAGATGCAGGTTTACTATGTCACGTTTACTAAACAAGGCTGAATCACAGTACAGTATTGAATATTATAAGTACTGTTGTACTCTATTGTATTATTATTATTATTATTATTATTATTATTATTATTATTATTATTATTAGCACCGCGTCTTACTACCCGGTCGGGTTACACGCACTTACGCTAATGTGTAATGGTAGGGTGACAGTGAGATGAAATGAAGGACCTACAGTTTAACGTGGGATCCGAACCACGGTGGAGGCCTGGCATTCCACACATTCACGAGTTATGATTAATACACGTCTTGTCAGAGGTGAAGGAAGGGTTTGGTAATCAGATAAATCCGTGCCGGGACCGAGGATTGAACCCCGGCCGCCAGCACAGAAGTCTGACACCTTACCCCTAGACCGCCAGGTCACCGTTTACTCTATTTTAGTATCATATGGTATAGTGACAGTAATATATGTACAGTAGGTACCATACATATAATATTGTAATGATTCGAATAAAACGTCACTGAATTGGAAAACTAACGATCACAGCACTGGTAAAAACACCACAGCACAATTGTTCCACTCGAGTTACACAAACTGAGAGGTTATACAATTGAATGACCTTGGATTGTTAGATTGGCGCCAACAACTGTGTGCACGTGTGTGTGTAGAGTTACACGGAATGTTGAGCTATCGAGTTTCGAGTTTCTTAGACTCTACTGTACTATATGTTCACATTCTTTATCATGGAACTTGAGTGAAGAAAGCCCACCTCATTTTTCATGTGGAAAGAATACATAAAACAAAGGTGACATCTTATTTCTTTCTTCTGGTTTCTATAGTAGAAAACATCACACACACATTTAAACAAAAACATAGCTTTTATTAAGGATGGACCATTGAATCTTCGAATCCTTAAGGATAGTAAATATTTGAGAATTCGAGAAAAGTTCAGATGTAAAACTAAAATCCCTAAATATATATTTTTTTAAATTCTACAAATGAAATTTGTTTTAGAGCTCTAATAATGCTTATTAGTGGTTCGGAACCAATTATGATTATAAAATAAACTTAACAACCAGGCCCCAGACCAGTAATATTAACAATTAAATGAATGTCTGAATGGATTAGAAGAAAGAATGTTAACAT
This sequence comes from Timema douglasi, assembly GCA_901482245.1. Taxonomy (NCBI): domain Eukaryota; kingdom Metazoa; phylum Arthropoda; class Insecta; order Phasmatodea; family Timematidae; genus Timema; species Timema douglasi. The sequence continues at coordinate 68,500 of CABEEJ010003623.1, read as the reverse complement.
TTTGTTACTATTTATATATTATATTATTCTATTATAATTATATTGGCTCTTATGTTCATGATTTTTTTCAAGACTCAAATTTAGAAAACACTAAATTACTCCATTTTGTTTTTAAATAAACTGTTTTAAACATTGAATCATCTCTGTGGTCTAGTGATCATATTCCCCGGCTCCAGATTCAAAGCTCCCGTGTTCGATTCTCGGTGCCTACAATTTTTATTTTTTTTGTGAAACAGTGAGTTTGAAACGAGTTCAAATGAGGAACTACTTGAATAAATAGGTAGCAGTTCTGGTATAGAAAACTGAAATTAATGGCTGAAGGGTTCATTGTGTTGACCATATGACACCCTTTGTCCACAAATGCTGGTTCAATAATTGCTAACGGCAGTAGCCACTCGATTGGTATATCTCATGTCTTGAGAAGTCTTAAACACTATTTATTATTCTATTTAGCACCGGGTCTTACTACCCGTTCGGGTTATACGCTTTAAGTACTAATTACTCTAATGGATTAGGAATTGGGAAGGCTGAATTATAGGAAGTGAACCCTCATTTGCGTGGAGGGAGAGTGGAAAACCATTTAGGAAAAACCACCCCCAGTTCACCCGACCGAGTTTCGAACCTCGATATCCCCGTCCTCAGCGGTCGAGCTCAACACGACAAGTGCGTTAGCCAACTACGCCACCGAGGCGGGTTTAAACACTGTAGTAAATTGTTGTTTGAGTAAAATAAAATTTCTTACAGTTCTCAATGTATAATATTTTTCTTTTTAATGGCGAAAATAACTTTATATTTCAACGTGTGTGACTTTTTCTACTATTTAGGCTAAGTCAGAAGAAATGAATAAAATGTTACATTTGTGTATTGGATTATTCCCGCATTATTCGCCCTTTACATAGGTGGGATTTCTTCACTCAATTTTCACTTAACTAGCTTATTTTTCCTTATTTTTTTTAATCATATTTCATTAAATTGTATAATTATTTAGGCATCACCCACTTCGGTGGCCGCGGGGTTTAACACACTACTATCATGTTAGACTAGACTGCCGAAGACAGGAAGATTGGAGTTCGATCCTAGTCGGGTGCACTGAGAGTTGTTTTTCCCTAAATGGTTTTACACTCTCACTCCACACTATTGCGGGTACATTTCCTCTCAATTAAGCCTTCCAATTTACTTAACCATTAGTGTAACTAGTACATAGGCATATAACCCAAATGGGTAGTAAGACGTGGTACTAATATTAGTAGTAATAATAATAATATTTAGCCATATTATTGAACATTCTTTGACTATGGCTATACTATTAGGGAACATTTTATAACAACTACGATATATATATAGTATATATAAAACTGTTTGGTCACATCAACTAATCAAATTAATACAAAGTAATGTATTAATTAATGAAATTGTTTTAATTCCCACCAGATCCTCATTCCGATAATATCCGTGCTCAAGATCAGCAAGGAGAAAACTGCCCGTATCATCCCCAACGCGGTGGGTGTGGTCACAGAAGATGAGAAGCACGTGTTTGGGACCTTGCTATCTCGCGACTCCACCTATAGATTCATGGTGCAAGTGTGGAAGCTTGCGCTCAGCGACAATGCTCCCTCTATTGACAAGGTATCTGTCGGCGCTAACTACTCATCTTGTCCCGACGCCGTTAGATTCACCCGCCTCGGTGGTCGAATGGTCTTAAGGCATCACTCTCATAATAGACTAGGCTTCTTAGGACGGGGATAATAGGGTTTTACTGAAAGAGGCTTTTTATAATTGGATTTTAAGCCTCCCTTCACGCAAATGTCTCAACACTTTTTCTAAATTCAACCTTCCTTATCCCTAATACATTATCATGATTAGTATAGATGTGTCGAATCCACCATTTTACGAATCCGAATCTCCAATTCACCTGAATCCTGAATCCAAATCTTGGAAAAATTTATAACATTAGAGTTAATAATATAACAATATAATAGAAAATACAAATAATTACTAAATGTTAACATTTTTTCTCTTATAATCCATTCATTGTACCATTCATACATTCAGTCAAGTGTTAAATTACTGGTCTGGGGCCTGGCTGTTAAGTTCATCCTATAGTTTTAATTGGTTCGGAACCACTGATAAGCAGTATTAGGGCTTCAAAATATATTTCATTTAAAAAAATAAAATAAAAACATCTTTTAAGGATTTGAGGCTTGAATCTCAAGTATCCTTAGGGATTTGAAGGATTTGAGGTCCCATTCATAGTAATTAGTATATATGCGTGCAACCCGAATGGGTAGTAAGACGTGGGGCCAAAAAATGATAATCACATTTTTGTAGCATGCCTTCCAAAGGTGCCGTGTTCACTTAATGACCAGCGGCTGGGTCTTGTGTCTGTTCTAGATTTAAATTAGTTTATAAATGATAAGCCGTGATATAATCGGTCGGTTCAGAAAGTCTATGTTTACTTCTATTGAAAAAATACACTAAAACATTTAAGAGCCAGTGAACTAAAATCTGTTTGTAATTTCTTTTTAGCACCACAACTTGGTACTAGTTTGGGTTATGTGCCTATGTACTAATTATTATAATATATTACGGATGACTACCTTAAGTGTACCTGATGGGGAATCGAACCTGGATCTCCCCGTCAACGGCAGCCAGTTTATTGTGAGAGTAACACCTTTCACCATGCAGTTACTGAAGCTGGCTCTTTGTAATTAACTAGTTATATGGCATTTTTTCTGACAAAGTTTTTCTTTATCTTTCTTTGAAGCGAGAATAACCCAAATGGTTTAGGACATGAGTATCAAAATGGGTATCTAAGGTTTTAAGTGGAAACTGACCTTGAGAGTCAACTGTATAAGTCGATTTTACTTTAAGGCAGAGGACAAAGCTCAGGCAGTACAAAAAGGAGATGATTAGATCTGGTCTGTCTTTATAATTCACAAATCTGTGAAGCCATGTTCAGGATGGTTGTTTGGAATTGTCCTAGGAGATAGACACGGTGAGTGCCGACATACCTCCCGACGATGATGACGACGACTCATCGTTGTCAAGCGAACATTCCTGCCCACCCACACCCATCGAAACGCACACCGGTTTTATCCACTCAGAGAGTAAGCCTTTATTTTCTGATAATTGGGTGAGTGATCTTTTGAAAATATTGTCGATACTGGCTACAGCCATTTTGAGAGTGATCCTCTATATTGTGATATTCGAGTGAGTGATCTCTCTGAATGTTGTCACGATAGACTTGTTGAATTTGCTCCAGACAAGTTGCCGGTGTTTGGGCCTCCGGTTCCCGTGACTCCCTCAAAGTCCATGCTCCTGTTATTGGTATCCACAGGACTGCTCGTCATGCTCTTCTTCTCGGCCCTGTTCCTGCTCTACCGCATCGGTCGTATTCAGGACCAGTTCACAGACAGCCCGCCGAGGTGAATGACAAACAATTGATTCTCCCGATTTTAAGGCTAAGACTTGATTAATCACTCCTATGATAAGTATAAAAATAACTTATAAATGGCTTATATTGTAAAGTTTATCGTTATTTCATTAATTTAATATTGGTTTGATATTCTGTATCATCTCGATTCCAAAAAGCGCTTATCTCACATCCATAGTTTATATCCACTATAGTCTTCTTCCAAATAAAACAAGAATAATGTTACATACTTTTGTGATTCTAAGCAGCGGTAGTGGTGAAGATGTTTACCAGGATCTTCTTAAATGGCAGACCCAGCTCCACTCTAAGTCAGCCAATGAGGTGCAAGAGTTTATCAACTCCAATTTGAACCAGTTGGCCAAGGTGAGCTCATTGTGTGGCAATCAAATTCATTAAGATCATTGTTTTGACTTTAACTAATACACTGATTAGTACAGAGAAGAAAGCTAACATTCCATTTCAGTTTTCATTTACCACCTAGCAGACATTATGTCTCATTTAGTCATTGGCACCTGAAAAGTTATCTTTAGCCAGTAATCAATTGGCTTTATTATTTATTTATTGCGCTACATCTTACTAACCGTTCTGGTTATACGCTTGTGTACTAATTTTACTAATGGTTTTAGGGATTAGGAAGGTTATATCTACAGTAAGGGTACCCACATTTCCGTAAAAAGAGAACGGAAAATTATTTATCAGCTCTACTTCTAGCAACTCTATATCTTTCCTAGAGCTTATACTCTTTCTTGTCATTAGCAATGTTCCAAACCAAGGGGATCTTTGTTACAGGTTCGGCAGTCCCTAGAAGCTTTGGCTTTGCTGATTGTGTCAGAAGAGAAACCTGCCCCTGTAGATACCCACCGATCTGACAGCGACAGCTAACACTCCACCGCCCTTAACCTATTTATATTATGTTTGAGTTTTAGAGAAAAAAAGATTTAACTATTTGTATTTGTTTGACGAGAACAGAGAAGTCAATATAAATGTTATAAAATAAACCAGTGACACGCCTCATTGGTTTAAAAGAGCCTGAAATGAAACCAGTATTTATTTATTTGTTGTGATGTATAAGTTTGTTTGTGTGTGCCATGTTTTATTTATTATTTTAAGAAAACAACGAAGAGTGTCTGAAATTAGGTGATCAGATGTAGAATAATCTTTATTTACCTAAAACAATGATGTTGAGCTTTAATATTATGCTGGTGCATTATAAAATAAATGTATAAATTTTAATAAAGTTCAACAACTATATATTTCCCCCCCTATTTTTTGTTTTATCCAAGGGCTCGGCCACACAGGACGATACTTTTTCCTAATCTGGAAAAAGTTAGTCTCGTTGGGGCTTGTTTTGCAGTGTAATATGGTTCTGTTAAAAAGACTGTGTGGGTCTGTGGGTTAAAGGTGGATCATCTTGTATCAACAGGTCCATGAGTGGATGGAGGCGGCTTCATTTTATCTTTGTTCTAGGTCAGGGTTTATGAAAGTCATTAAAATGCCATCAATTATATTTAATTTAATGAATATTTGTAAACCAATTTCATTATGCAGGTAAGAATAGTATTGTTGGTATATGTTGCTCAAAATTAGCTTAAATTTACAAGACATAAGATATAATGAAGAAAGAAGAATGCTAGAGGAGACAACTATAGTATCTAGTATTAAGGATATGGATGACCTTGACACAGATTTAGCTGCTCTTCATGTTAACGCCTTTTGGAAGTTGCCTGAGGGCCGTCACGAGGAGGCACTCTGCCAAGGAACATCCTGTCTGAGCAATCACCATGAGAGCAAGCACACCTCAAACCCGTGAACTTCTGACCCCAACCCGGCACTACCCCCTGATTGGAGTACAGTTAACTAGTCGTATTATGAGGCTTTACGATGATAGGCTGCCTGAATTGAGCCGGTTTTTAGACCCACTGCTTTAGAGAAAACTCTTGAGGCACCAGGGATTGAAGCCAGGATCTCTAGATCTGTACCCAGAAACTCTGATCACAGAGCATGTAATTAATACGAGTAAAATATCTCAGTTTTAGAACCAAAAACCATCATATATATATATATATATTAAATAGTTGTATAACGTTAGGTTAATTATTCTAACCGAATGCTGACACAGAGCACCTCTTAGGGTGCAATGTAAAACTATAAAATAATTTATATATATACCTGTTGGTTTCAAACTGGGGATATCAATGTGTATTTTCCATGATAAAAGACTCAACTAAAATTATATCACTGAGTAAAGTTTTAATCTCGAAACTACATGACAAAATAACACATTTTATTGAAACATTTCACCTAATTAAAACTGAGAACATTGTTATAGTGTACATATAATATTCAATCTTTAATGATATCTATAGAGTTTATTTGATCCAAAGCAAAGAATACCAGAATATTATTTATGTATATGCCTCACCTGAGGTCTGAACTATGGCTCTCTTTCAGAATTGGTCAACTATCAATAGTCAAGCTACAATGTGTCAGAAGAAAGAAAAAATGTAATAATTCTATTCTATCCAATCTTGGTGAAGTAATGGTAGTTCGTCAAGTGCTGCGGGGAAGTCCCTGAGCCAGGTACGGCCCTGAATGGGGTCCTGGTCAGGGTGAAGCTCGTCCCTCCATGTCCCTCCTGGCAGGTAGATGTCTCTGCTGGTTGCTCCTTCCTCCATCACAGGGGCAACCAGTATACTTTCTCCCAGGAGATATTCTGAAACATTGAGTTCATGACCTCTCTATACAAACACCTTGATACTAAACACGGTATTATGGGAGACCAGGTCGAAATACTAACTATTGATAGTGAGTAATATTCTCACCATCATCCACAGCCTGGGCGTCTGAATCATCTGGGTCCACCCACCATATGGGAGGGTTTATGGGAGAACCATATTCTGAGGAGTTTCTTGCCAGTTCTATTATCAGGTCAGAATATTGGTAGTGAAGAGCAGTGAACTTCTTGGCGATCTCCACCGTCTGGAAATAAATAAATAAATAGATAGAATACAACCAACTAACTTTAATGTTTAATATTTACAGCGAGATACACATTTGACCAAATACATCCTTAATTTATATGCTTCCTAGAGGGCTGAGCTAAAGATTTACAAACACTAAGTAAGAAAATGTATGACACCGAGTTAGAATAAAAAATCATTTATTGGCCCAAATAATTTTAATGGCGTTGCTGTCTACCTCCCCTCGGGCGCTTCTTGTCAGGGATGGGCGCTGAGAAAGGTTAAAGAGCGATGAATGAGATAATTGAATTAAAACGTTTTTTTTTAGGGTTTTATTGATAAAAGAGCACTGGAGAGGGTATTTGATAAAAGTATAAATGAATGGTCTGAAATAAAGAGATAGATTAGAAGTGATCCGTCGTATAAGCAACCTGTATTAGAGTGTTTAGGACCTGGGTCAGTACCCAAGAAGTCTCCACTGATTCCAGCCCTTGCCGTTGTATAGTGGCTTTTATACACGCCGTCTATGTATGTCAGTTAACTCTACTGCCGGTCCTGGTTCTCCAAGTTGGTTACAAGAAATATAACCTGCGACATTAAGACCTAAATCGCAACATCATCGAGCTTCCAAGATCTCAATTTTCTGAGTTGAGCTCCTGAGCCGCTCGAACTAGACAATTGTATCTTTGCATTTAAAACATGAAATGATCCATTTTAGAGGTCTACCAAATTGGTTTTAATAATTTGGTTTACTAAATGCTTACATATCAATGATATGCCAAAAAATTATCAAATTTGAAGGATATTCAAAGATGAAACAGAAATTTTAGAAAACTAATATTTCAACAGTAATTTTTAGAGCTCTGCCAAACTATTTTTTAAAAATTCATTCACTTGAAGGATTAATAAATAAAAGTTAAAAAAAAATTAAAATCAACATCGCAATTTATGTTAGTTATGGAATACGTGAATACAATTTAAAGGCAAATTCTGATATCATAAAAATAGTTGAGATTACTAAAAAGTAAAGTCTCGGGCTGTAGATTTGCACATAAAGTCCAAACTATCGCTGGGCTTTACAATAAAACTTATGACTTGGACAGCAACAATGTTGATTTAGGCAATCTTTCACCTGGATACGAGTCTATTAATGTATTTCTCATTATTTATAATGTATGGCTATAATATAAAACAAAACAAGTGGGGGACATTCATGCAATGTTGACCTTGACTGTTTTTCTAGATCTTATCAGTTCATCTCGACTCGAGTGATTTAATCAGTCACACTAAAGAACTCGATTGAGATATCCCAATGTACAGTTGTGTCATAAGCTCAAGCTCACATGGCTTAACTAATGAATATATGGAAATAAAAACTTGTTTCAGTGGTCAAATAGCCTAAGGAGTCAATCTCTTTTTAGACTGGCCTGATGACGGGGTAGAAGGTAGAAGACAAGGTAATAAATAAAATATATATGAAAACTATTCTAGTAACTCAAGTGTTTGCAAGAAAGGTTTGTTTCTTTCTGAATGAGACTGTACCTCATTATCATAGTCCCATGGCACAATGGAGAACTGCAACGCCGGCATGAAGGTGTTGGCCTGCAGCCATCTGATGAACAACTCTTTCATCGCTAGGTCACTTCCATATGCGTTACCTCCGATCATGTCAGGGAGCACAAATGTGTACCCCACGGTGTTCATCTGCAGCAGGGTGGTGACCAGGGTCCTAAGGCCGTTGTTGAACCCCCATTTGCTGTCCTTGTCTATCATCCTCACGAACACGGGGAGATCTTGGGTCCTCTGGGCGCAGTGGACCTCGACGAAAGGGCCAAACTTGGAAACAGCCCTCATATATTTAGAGGTGTATCCAATGGGGTTCATTCCCTCTGAAACGTTCAAGTACTGGAAGCTGAGGGAGCCAACTTGTCTCCCCGGCGTCAAACTTGAAAGAGTCAATGCCGTTCTCCTTAGAGACGTTCCTCAAACGTTCGACCCACCAGTCGACGGCCTCAGTCTTGCTGAAGTCCACTGCACCGCCCACACCGTCCCACCAGTTGTTTAACGTGCTTCCGTTTGTATTCTTCACGAGATAATCATTTTCTGTGGCTAAAGAATGAATCAGTTCACAGTCGACATTAATAAACGGATGTATCCAGAGAGTGACGCGGAAACCTCGCTCCTTCAAGGCATCTGTGAGATTCTTCATGTTGGGAAACTTGGACTTGTCGGACTCGAAAGAACCGTAACATGTCTCCCAATTGTCGTCGATTTCTAGCTGGCTGTTGTTGAAACCGTGCTGTAGAATTTCGTCCGCGAAAGTGAGGACGGTCTGTTCGTTAACATTTTTTTTGTACCTGGCCCAAGTGGACCATACTGGATGGCGGATCATCCTTTCGTCAATGACCCCTGATGGTTTGCCGAGGTAGTTTTTTATGGCGTGTTCATGTGCTTCTCTGGCGTTCGATAATTTGCATAGCTTGTAGCTCAGTTTCAAGGTCGTGGCATCTTCTGGGTAAGGGGCTTTGTTCTTGGCGATAAAACATAGAGAGTTTTCCTCTAAGTTGTTCTGATCGATAAACAGAGGTACATCTTCATCCACAAGGAAGTAGACCCCATTGGAGTTGAACCAATAAGGGTCAGCGATCCCCTGGTTGGCATCTTGTTTGGTGACGTAAGAGTAGTCGGAGAAGTTCTGTCTCTCCCACGGCCAGTACTGGGTCGCCCTCTCTGATCCGCCAAACCAATGCAGGTCTCCCAGTTGGAAACACTGCGTGACCTGGGTGTTGTCACGGGGGATCACATTGTCGGATGTTGAGGTTATAACCAGGCATTCACCGTTGTCCTGCCTTATGTTCACGGTAGTTGAGGCTTCCAGTTGAATGGACAAACTGTCCAAACTATCAATATTGATGTCTTTGAATAGTTGTTCTAGTTCTAGGGTTTCTTTCATGACAACAGAGTCACCTGAAAAGTAAGTTTAGTAGACTGTATGGATAGTATGATTTATAATCTTTGTAGCAGGGATTCCGTAACTGGGGAATCTAAGAACGATCAAGCCTCCTGCTTTTATTTGGAAGGGTTGGTACTATTTTTAGCCATTCCCTACCTCCAAAATCCCCCATGTCTATTAAATATACAAGTAATTGTTGAATATATACTAGCCTATACTATAAGTATGTTTCAGAAATGAAATTATACATATATTCTAATAAATTTATAATAATTTGTTACTGTTTTTATAGCACTGGTTAAAGACTTAAGAGTTATTTTTGTACCACAGCACTGATACAAAAGTTTGTAAGCCGTCCTTCTTACCAGGTTCTTATTAAACACTATGACAATGAAAGACTTTCAAACCTCCACTTTAGCCGAGCCTCTGCTCTCCTTCTAAGGGACTTCCATAACCCTTGGGTTTGTAGGCTGTATTAGAAAAACAAATTGTATGTAGGTAAATTAAACAATTTAGTTTTTTTTTTAAATACTATGGTTGAAGGCCTCGGTGCAATAACGAGACAGATCCAGTTTTATGTTTATTTTCCCCAGGAAGTACAAAAAACTGTTTACAGCCAACTGGACTTATTAAGCACAGTAAACATACCCGGATTTGCTTAGAGGAAGAATGGGAAACTAATTAGACAAAACAACCCTAAGTACATCCGGCGGGGATTCAAACAGTGAGCTCCCTGAAATTTAATGACAAGATGAAACTGACACCTTTGTCTGTGTACCCATTGATGTATGTTGAAAATGTTTTTATTATTTGTTTTAGTTTCACTTCATCTTAGTTCCTGTTCGGATTGTACAGCTAAAATAATAAACTAATATAATAGGAATGAGTAAGGTAGAATTTTTAAGGAAATGTATGACATTTGCATGGAGGTGGAATGGGAAATCATTTTAAAAGATCTGTACATTCAACTGGAATTCAAACCCAGATCTATCCCACTGACAATTCAGTCTGATACAAGAGTGATGTTTCAGACCGTGTGACCATCGATGTGGGTATGTGTTTATTTATTCTAATTTACAGAATAAATAACAACCTACAATAAAATATTGACTTAAAGTTGTTGTTTTTATATCCACTATATTGATATTTGGAACATTTTACAGGCTGATTCCCTAGCTAGAGGCCACAAACTTTACCAATACAATCGAGTTCCCGTCGCTTTGCCTCATTATGTATGCATAACGACAGTGTTGGCCCTATTTTTATTTGAATGAGCCGTTACAACAGAAGTCTACATGTAAATATTCAGTGAGTTTGTAAATCAGTCAACAGACGATGAACTAACAAACTATAAATAGAGATTATATCATCCTGTATTATCATTACCTCTTGAAGATATCAACAGAAGATTCAACCCATTTTCGGTTGAGTTGACTGATCCCACTGCTTGTGAGTCCACTCTCTGAGGGCTTGCACAGATAAAGATGCAGAAGATGGCTGCACATATGCAATATAGGTTTGTATTATATGCTAAAACATCATTTATCATCAGTAAGGGTCTCAGAACTTTGCCGCGCTACCAGTGCTCGAGTTCCAACTTATTGAATGTCGTGATCATGATCAACTTTTATGTTCACGGAACATTAGGTGAATATAACATAACATTTACCTAATGTAAAGAAACATAGTGTTTGATCAGGGTTCACATAACTCAAGGAAAAATCATCCAATGAATTTGGACTGTTTGGAAACAAATTGTTCAATAAAATGGAACTCAGATAGGTATGGGAGACCAGATTTAAAGTATGTTCAATAGAAGCTTACTAGAGCTACAAAAAATAGATCTTAATAAAAGACATCACATGAAAGTTCTTGCCCAGCCAATTCTTAAATCAAGTGAAAGTCATGACATCATGAATTAAAGTGCATCATAATGGCTTACATTAAAAAAATATGAGAACTATATTGTTTCTTGAGCGGTAAGTTGATTTTGATAGCATAGGCATGCCATGGAAACTTTCTGATCATGTTTACTGCAAAGTAAGGGTGTGCAAATTGTGATTTTTTTTTTTTTTTGCTCATGTTTTTGAATTGAATTCGAAACGTTTCAAATTCAAATGGTTAGTAAAATTTTGATGCAACTTCACGTTACTTACTGGTATAAATTTTAAATATGGTTGGCAAAATTTTTGAATGAAATCACATGAAAGATATTCTAACTGAAATTCAAAACTTTTGTCTGCAAATTAAAAAAACAAAACACATGCCATGTTAGACAGCAAAGGTAGGTACAGGTAAAAAAAGATCACCTTTTATGTTATAAATTATAATCACTATTAACTAAGGTTTGGTAATTATATGAAAATTTTGGAAATAGCTTGTTAAAAGTAAGAACCATTATATAAAATACAAATTAAAATATTAATCCATCGATAAATGTTTTAAGATAACATACAAATATAATGAAGTAGGACTCAAACTAACTAAAAATTAGTTAAGATGCAGCCAAGAGGAATGCAATTATTTTTACAGTTTTGGTAGAATTGAAATTTGTTGGTAATAATAAATCAAATATTTCTCCAGTAGCAGCATAGAGATTAATTTTCTGCATAAGCTAATACAAACAAATCTTGAATATCTGTCAAGGGTGTCCTGGAATTTTGCCGAAACTTTTTAAATAAAGAGAAAAAGTTTTGGCAAAATTCCAGGACACCCTTGACATATATTCAAGATCTGTCGATATCAGCATGTTCAGAAAACTAAACTCTATGGTGCTACTGGAGAAATATTTTGTTTATTTTGGGCAACAAAATGTAATGCTATAAAAACTGTACAATTACTTGCGCTCCCTTCAGCAGCACCTTAAAGAGTCTCAACAAATTAGGCGCAACATGGTAGTTAATATTTAATTTGATTAAATTCCTTCAATTAAATTCTCTCCCTATTAATACTAATACTTTAATTCAAAATAACTTTTTTAAATTATTGAAATTTGTTACTCAGCAAAACTATCCATTGTTGATGCAGATTATGTTAAAATAAATCTTGAATAATCTTGTAGACAAAAGTTACTTTTAATTGAACTACTTACAATCATATGAAACACTAATAGCAGCAAAAAAAGGTTTGAGTAGACTTATTACTACTAGATTGAACAAGCCTGGATATATTACCACTAGTGAACTCGGGCAACAATACAATCATGTTAAATGTCTTCACTTTTAATGTGCAGTCTAATAGTAATAAGTCTCTTTTGCCTGCACAATTTGAAAGGTGAACATTATAGTAGAGTGAAGAAAAAAAAAATTTGAGTAGTCCAATCGAAGTTTTGATTTAGAGCCCTAATACTGCTTATTGGTAGTTCAGAACCAATTATAATTATATGGTGAATTTATCAACCAAGCTCCAGACCATTAACGTAACATTTAAATGTTATAAAGAATTAAAAGAAGATATATTTTTCTAAACATTTAGTTACAATTTCTATTTTCTATTATTTCCTTGTAGAAATATATGGTTTGTTGTAAAGTGTTTATTTGCTTTGTTAATTTTAGTATTGTTTTCTTACCTGAAAGTATATTCTTCATTGCAATTATTATGAACACTAATATTTCCACTGAAATATAAGTGATGTCTCCCACATTTTAAGGATTTATACTTATGATTAAAAGCTGTTTTCGTTTTTAAATAGTTACAATCTTTAACAATAAACAACATCTGTTGGTTATCTTTTCATAAGTTCATAAGTTTCTTTAATAAAAAACAATGGGAATTTTAAAAAATGAGATAATTCCAATTAGATACCACCTAATCAGATTTGTTTTGTTTACCCATTCGGGTTACACACTTAAGTACTAATTACGCTAATGCATTAAGAATTCGGGAGGTTGAATTTAGAGGAAGTGAGCCCACATTTTCGTGGAGGGAGAGGGGGAAAACCACCCCCAGTTCACCTGACCGAGATTTGAACCTCGATCTCCCTTTCCTTGGCAGTCTAGCTCAACATTTAACTTGTTTTTCTTAAAATTATTTATAGTATTGTTGCACCTTATACTGACTGAATGTTATCTAAATCTTAAAAATGTAATAATTTTGTCAGAGACTCCCACACAACATAGGAAGAGACGTTAAGTAATGAGGGGTACAAGAAAAACAGGAGGAGATTCCAACTGCATACATTTTCCAGGAACTACTTTTATATCTCAAATCCCTTAAGAACCCCAGAAAATACTTTTTTGAAACAATTAATTCAAATGTAACAGATACCTCTTTTACCCATAATATATAGTGCATTAGAAAGGTCTCATGATTGTGTAACAGATGGCAGCACTAACTTAATTTTTGAGTTAAATTGGACTGTCCTCCTTTTTTCCCTTTACCTTTTGGACGGTCAGGCAATAGTGAATAAGACAACAGTAATCTTCATTTTCGCTTTCCACCTCCAGTTGTGGTTTAAAAACCTCTTCCGTACAGTCCATCTTGGACCTGGTTCCACTCCACGCCTCTGCTTTTCACATCTTGTCTCATTTGGTCAATCCATCTCTTCCTTGATTCTCCTCTGGTTCTTGTGATCCTCAATTCTTTATCTAACTATACACTTGCTACTCTTTCAAGTAAGACTTATTTAGAATTAAAAAAAAAGTTTCCTAATGGTTTTTTGTTTCTTACTAAAAAAAAATTAGAAATATAAAAGTGTTTCCTTTTATATATTTGGTTACCAAACCCTTCCTTCACCTCTGACAAGATATCTTGTGAATGTGGGGAATGCCAGGTCTCCACCGTGGTTCGGATCCCACGTTAAACTCATCTCTCAATCACCCTACCATTACACATTAGCGTAAGTGCGTATAACCCGAACGGGTAGTTAGACGCGGTGCTAATAATAATAATATATATTTGGGTTTTATATTTTAAATAAATAAGTCATTCTTTTAATAGGTACTTTAATCAAAATATACTTTAAATTACATTAAAATTAATTGTTAAAAATTGTATATCAAAATAACAGGACAAGCACAAAAATACTTTTGGACCGAAGAATCACAGCACATTTGAAGAGTTGGTTTAACCTAGTACGGCAGAGTACGGTAATTTATGAATAGGCCTGCCCCAGTAGAGAACGTATCTCTTGGTTCAATCTTACGATCACATTTTCCTCGATGCTATAGCTGCCAGTTCGTAGGAGAGTGTCTCTCTCCTCTATGAGAGCTTGTATGGTTCTCTCAGTCTCTTCGTTAGCACCCGCCATTTCCTATGACAACATTCACACATGTATCCACATTAACAAAACCAATTTACTTTTTGGAGCTATTTATTTTTATCACCGAGTGTTAATACATGTTCGGGTTATATTCTTGAATTTAGAGGAAGTGTACTGAAATTAGCGTGGAGGGAGAGTAGGAAAACATCTAGGAAAATACACCCGACTGGGATCAAACTCTGATACCCCCGACATCGGCAGTCTAGTCTGCTGAGAGAGTGTAGACTGTGCGACCACTGATACTTTTTTTATATTAACAAATTAAAAATAGCAGACACTAGTTTTTGATTTATTTCTTACCAATCACCTGGACTATTATTTGACATTCAGTCCATTTTGGGATTGTTTACGTTTTATTTGTTATAAAAAATTGCAAAATTATCTTATTATTAATTTTAGAATGGCTATAGTATCATAGGGACCTCCTTTGAGTACTAATGGCCATAGTTCCTGGCTACAGATCTACAGGTCCCGGGTTCAATCTCCGGCGCTTCCAGATTGTCTGTGAAGCCGTAAGTCTGTAACGGGTTCAAACTCAGTCTCCTGAGGACAAGGGAGGAGCTACTTAAACGAAAAAGTAGCAGTTCCACTATGAAAAACTGAGATCAACGGTTGGAATGTTTTGCTGTGCTGAGAACATGACGCCCTCTATCCACAGAAGTTAACATAATATTCACCAACATATGACGGCCGCTTAGCCGGTATGGCACCATGATGTTTTGAAAACATATCATAGGTCTTAGTTTAATTTATTATGAACATAAAAGCAACAATGATAATGATAACAGATTCACTTTAGTTTTATAAAACTATATCATTAATTGTTCTGCAATAATTTTAGATACTACAACGATTTGATAGTTAATAGAGAAAATATGGAATCAAGATAGTTCCTCTAGTTTGATAGAAAACAAAATCATCCTACTTAAAAATTTTGTTTAAGTACGATGAAACAATAAATGTAAATCGAATAGTTAACTGTAAACAATAGATGGACTAAATAAAGTTCAAGTGGCACTATATCTTTACATTACTGATAAATACTTAACCTTAAACAAGTGTAAACAAAAAGTTACTCAACAAGATAAAAAACTAGTTGGAATATTAAGAGATGGTATATATTTTTAGACTACAAAGAATTCTTTTAACAATTAAAACCTTTTTATATATTGTTTTTTAATGTTTTGTTTTAGCACCAAATCCTAATGCCCGTTGGGTGATACCCATATTTACAGGAAGAAAGAATGGGAAGCCATTTAGAAAATCCACACTCTGTACACCCAACTGGCATCGAACCGCGATCTCCCCGTCATCGGCGGTCTAGTCTACTGCGAGAGTAGTGCGTTAGACAATGCGACTCATTAACTGGGTGAAGTTTAAAGATATATTTTTTTCTTTTAAATGTTTAAAAAAAAAATCATACATACTTTATCTTGGTGTATATTTTATATTGAAGCAAATTTTTCAAATATTGATAATGCCATCAATAAACTAACCATTAATGAAGTTTTCTTAAAAAATAAACAAGTATACAAAGTTATTTTATACTGTAAAGCATTTCACAGATATCCATTTTGAACAAAATCATTAAGAGCCAGTAGTAAAATCAGTCATCAAACCAAGGCTAAAGAGTAAGTCCCAATTTATCTTTATGACATAAAAAATATCAAGTTTTAATAAAATCCATTAAATTTTTATTGCTTAGCCCGAGGAAGACTTCTTGAGTTTGGAGTCACATCACTCGTCAAGATCCAACTTATCATCGTGGTTGAATGTTTTCATAATTAAAATACGTTATCGTTACAATGTTGTACAGGGCGTGCTTTGTACCCATGGTCACATGAGCGGCAGAAATATGGACAATGAATGTAATAAATAGTAAGAAAGAGAAGACCACAGGAATGAAACTGTCCAGATATTAGTGGGGGGGTGCATGGGTTAGTAGAGGAAGCAAAACTGAGATGGGATTGAGGATGGAGGAGGAGAAGATGCAAAAAAAAAATGATGTAGATGATGTATGTAAGAAAAATACCACAAGCTAAACCAAGAAAAATATGGGAGGAGCAGATAATAGCAGGTATTCAAGTGAGAGGAGAAGAATGGTGGAAGGATAGAAGAAGATGGAGGCAATTGACCTGGTCACAGACTGGAAATAGATGATGATGATGGTGATGATGAATACTTCATTTTACGGACTATAAGAGAAGTGCAAACATTGATAGTTACTTGTGCTAGCATGTACGAGGATCCATTGGCCGGTACCCTGGGTGAATCGTAAGCTTGTTGGTTGGTATCACCGCCTGAATGTCTGGTGTGTTGGCTTGACGCAGAGCCTGGAGGGGGTGGGGGTTTGTCATTGTCCTCCTGGGCCCTGCTGATCTCTTGACGCAGCTCCTGCAGGAGTGACTGGTCCTCCCTTAACTCTGTCTGGCCGTCCCCAAGGAGCTTCACCAGGCTGGTAAACACAACAAACATAAACTGTACACACCTCTCGAGTTTTTTTCCCGCCTCGTCTTACTACCTCTATTCAGGCTAGAAGCACATCAACTAATTACGCTAATGTTTTAGGGACGAGAATGGTTGAATTTAGAGGAAGTAAATCCACATTCGTGTGGACGGAGATAAGACAACTATTTAAGAAAAACCATCCTCAGTACACCAGGCTGGTACTCAAACCTTGATCGCCCCATCATCGGCAGTCCGGTATGTCGTGATATTGACACCATAGACCATTAAACCACCATAGAAGGTTGAATTTTATTAAAAATTTTTAAACCTAGTTTTAACATGAAGGTTATTTAAAGACTGTTGAGGTTATGAGTGTAGGCATGTGCATGTGCTAATAACCTCAACTTCGAGGAATGCTACATTGGCAAGACCCGCCTCGGTGGCGCAGTTGGCTAACGCGCTTGTCGTGTTTAGCTCGACTGCTGAGGACGGGGAGATCGAGGTTCGAATCTCGGTCGGGTGAACTGGGGGGG
>CABEEJ010003623.1:31760-50816 GCA_901482245.1 Timema douglasi | reverse complement strand
GGGGTGTTCCTAAATGGTTTTCCACTCTCCCTCCACGCAAATGCGGGTTCACTTCCTTTAATTCAACCTTCCCAATTCCTAATCCATTTAGAGTAATTAGTACTTAAAGCGTATAGCCCGAACGGGTAGTAAGACGCGGTGCTAAATATTATATTATTATTATTATTATTATTATTATTATTATTATTATTATTATTATACATTGGCAAGGTGTTAAAATCTTTTAGCAAAGCAGAAAGTGATATTTATTTCTAAGCTTCGTACACTGTTACATATTATATTTTGTTTAGTACAGTTTATTCTATACATAGCTTGTAAGAGAGTATTTCTATATTTTTCCTAAATAGTAAATTTGATCAAACATATATTTTCACGTGATGTTAACTGACCCCAGGTTCTTAAGTTGCTCCTTGCTGTCTCGGATATGGATCTGTATGGCATGCTGTTTCTCTGATTTAATCCGATGGATCTCCCTCACGGCCCGCGCCCACTGCTCCTTGAAGAATGACTTAGACTTGACGGCAGCTTCCAACTTTTCCTCGACAGCCCTCTGCACAAGAAATACAGCGGTGACGTGAATAATTCTGTGTGTGTTTATCAAGATTGGTCAAAATCCATTGAAATATGTGTTTAAGAACTTTTGTTCTAAGCCACTATTATTTTGGTAAGTAGTTTAATTTCAAGGTTGTGGGTGACCTGGCGGTCTAGGGGTAAGGTGTCAGACTTCTACGCTGGCGGCCGGGGTTCAATCCTCGGTCCCGGCAAAGATTTATCTGATTACCAAACCCTTCCTTCACCTCTGACAAGACATCTTGTGAATGTGGGGAATGCCAGGCCTCCACCGTGGTTCGGATTCCACGTTAAACTGTAGGTCCTCCATTTCATCTCACAATCACTCTACCATTACACATTAGCGTAAGTACGTATAACCCGAATGGGTAGTAAGACGCGGTGCTAATAATAATAATAATAATAATAAGTTATATTATAAGGAATATGAAGCTACGACAGACCTAGCAAGCCGGTAGTGAAAAATATATGGCGTGAATAAAAAAAAAAGATCACAGGCTGGAAACAGTAATGGATGTAAAAAAGTTACTTGCTTTTCCGTTTTATTTAAATTTTCTCAAATTTTCGAGATTCATTTTTAACTTTCAAGGTGAGATCGAGATATTCCTTCTCATATTAACCAATATATTTCCTCCCACAGGTAAACTTTATCTTCAAGGGATGTATACCATTATGAACACATCCAGAGTGTAATTAAAATTACCAAACGGAGAAAGAAGTACCGAAATTATGGGTGCTTGTAGCTTATGTTTTGTGTATTAACTTACAAGTTCTTGCAGAAGAGAGGCTGTCTGATCCTTGGTAAGGGAGCTCTTCCTCATTTTGTCCAACTCTTGCTCCTGAAGTTTCAGTGTCTCTTGAAGGAGTTTATTCTCCTGCTGCAACGCCGACAGCCTCACTTCAAGGTCAGCCTTCACCTCCTTGACAACACATTCCTATGTACATAAAACTACTTACAATCCAGTTTAAAGTGTGTGCAAAGCTTTGAAATGTCGAATTAAAATCATTAATCAAACCAATATTTGATTCGAAATTTGGAGTCTTAAGGTAGAATAAGGTAAATATTTCCAAAGTTAATAAAATATTGCTTCCGTTGAGAAGTTGAATTTTCTACACATAGTAAGACCAACACCTGCTTTGCTGGTTGCATGGTTTAAGGTATCACTCTCGCTATAGACCGACATACTGATGATGAGGAGATCGAGGTTCGAATTCTGATCGGGTTTAATGAGGGTGGTATTTCCTATATGTTTTTTTACTTTATGTCCTCTAAATTAGCATAACTATCACACGAGGATATAACCATGTCGGGTAATAAGATGAGCTGAATTTGCATCGCGGAGTTTAAAAAGGACTTTAAGTTTATTTTCAAATGTCTGTATATTCTCGTCTGTATATTTTATATAGTGATAATATATTTGTATAGTTCCTCAAACTGTATAGCTAGCCAAGTGCAAGATAAAAACATTGACGGCTGTAAAGTGGTATAATGGTAGGAGTTTCTGGCTACAGATCCAGAGGTCCTGGTTTGATCCCTGATGCTTCTAGATTTTCTGTTAAGCAGTGGTTGTGGAATGGAGTCTTATTATTACTATTATTATTATCACCGCGTCTTACTAACCGTTGGGGTTATACGCACTTAGGCTAATGTGTAATGTTAGGGTGATCGTGAGATGAAATGGAGGACCTACAGTTTAACGTGGGATCCGAACCACGGTGGAGGCCTGGCATTCCACGCATTCACAAGTTGTGATTAATACACGTCAGAGGTGAAGGAAGGGTTTGGTAATCGGATAAATCTGTGCCGGGACCAAGGATTGGATGGAGTCAACTCAGCCTCATGAGAACAAAGGAGGAGCTATTGGAACGGAAAAGTAGCGGCTCCTGTCTAGAAATCGGAGATTAACGGCTGTAGGGTTCGTTGTGCTGATAACATGACACACTAGAACCCCCTATCTTCACCAACAGACTGCGGCCACTTGGTCAATATGGCTCGCATGTGGGCTGACAGGACAGAGTTGTTTTATTGTTGTATACCTTGTGCTTGATATCATCTTCCATCCTCCTTGATGCATCCTTCAGATCCTGAAGCTTGCGGGTGAACTTTATCTCCATCTCATCTCTTGTGTGGCGTAACTGAAACACGTCCGAACCTCAGGGTTGGTCAAAAGAGTTGCGGAAAAGAATTATCATCGTTATTATAAAATATTCCATCTATTGGTAAGATTACACAGTTTAATTAACAGTGAATAGGGATGAACCCCTTCAACCTTGAAATCCCTTAAATCTATTAAGATATTTTAAATTCGTGGATTAAAAAAAAAATCCGAATCGAGACTTGGAAACATAATTAAAAAAAAAATCTATTTAATAGTTTGATTTTTTTTAAACTACTATAATACTTGCTTGTGATTTAAACCAACATAGTTATTAGACGAACTTAATAACAAGAACCCAGATCATTAATTTCCCACTTGATGTGAACACAACCAAAATTGAAAGGAAATATTATACTAAATCAGGAAAATTAAATAAGCTACCTAGGTTGATCACGTTTTCTAAGATTCAGATTGAGTAGATAAATGAAAGATTCTGATTCAAGCAACCATTTACCAATCAACCCATTTACAATAATACTAAGCAAAGTAATTTTTGTAACTGCTTTTACAACAAACAACTTGTTTGAGTACCAATATAAGAATTAAGCTAAGTTATTTAAAATAAAATATTTTTAGGAGGCACCATTCACTCATGGTTAAGCCTCTTGACTTAGGTAGCTACTATTGATAAGTTTGTGATACTATAGTTCTCAGCTTTTTTTTAATTATACATTTTTGTTGTTAATTTGAAACTAAAGGGTGGGGATGGGGCGCAACGCTACACTGCCGCACCTCCAATTCCCTCTCGTCGTTTTTCGCCATCTTGATGCGCAGGTCCTCCGTGGCTTTGTTGAGGTTCTCTACAAGTTGGTGACAAAGCTCTGCGTCGCGGTTCATCCGGGACTCGATCTCGTTCCTCTTCTTCCTCCATTCTTCCATCAGAACAGTCAAATGTTCCTCTTCCTTGCGTTGCAACTTAACAAAACACACAGTTAAAAAAAAAGAAGTTATTTGCTACTTACAGGAACTAATCACGCTAATACCTACACCGATGGGCGCACGGACTAGAAACCAAGAAGCTTTTTTTCAAGCACCACATCTTAATGCCTATTCAGGTTTTACACATACTTACTAATTATGCTAATGAGCTATAAATTAGGAGGGTTAAATATAGAGGAAGTGTACCCGCATTTGTGAGGAGGGAGAGTGTAAAACCATTTAGGGAAAACCACCACCCTCAGTATACCCAACCGAGATTTGAACCTCGGTCTTCCTGTCATCAACAGTCTAGCCTACTGCCAGAATAGTGCCTTAGACCATGAAGCCACAGAAGTGGGTGCCAAGTATAATGGGGGTGTTATTTTCCCCTGCCTAAATAGTTTCCCACCCTCCATCTGAACAAATGTGGGTACATTTCTTCTAAATTATACTTTCCTATTTCTATATTCCATTAGAGTATGAATGAGGAAATAATTAGTAATATTTGGTACAAAAAAACAACATTAAACTAATCCTAAAATATAAGTGTCATTTCTTACAGTGGGCTTAATGATATTAAAATGAATACCAGGCCTCCACCGTGGTTCGGATTCCACGTTAAACTGTAGGTCCTCCATTTCATCTCACAATCACCCTACCATTACACTATCACCCTACCATTACACATTAGCGTAAGTGCGTATAACCCGAACGGGTAGTAAGACGCGGTACTACTACTAATAATAATAATAATGATATTAAAATGCACAGCAAAAATAGTTTATCTATAAAGTAATAGGTATGTATTATTTCATCAAATAAATCGTATGTTAATAATTACATACTCGAATAAATGAGAGTGGAGTACTTGTACCTGTAACCGGAGATAAAGCTCAATACTATTAACTAGCTTCAAATATTCTTATCATTCCCTTAATCTGAGGAGTAGGCCCATACTAATTAACCACCACAAAAAAGAGGCAGCGGTACTGCATACCCCTTGTTCCATTTATAGAGTATCATTGCACTGTGCACTATGGGAGTGAACTTTACAGGCATAATTTTAGATTTCCTACGAGCATTAAAACGAATAATCATCCGTCTAGCGTGGCCCAACAAAAGAGACAAATAAACCGATACAAATATAAGAAACCCAAACACAACTGATTATATTTTCTTACTTGTGCTTTGAATAGTTCTTGCTGCTTATCCTTCCAATCTTCCAGCTCTTCCACGATCTTGGAAGCAATTTTATCATCCAATATGGCCGGGCCCAAATCCTTCTCTGGGAACCGACAAAAAATTATAGGCTTATAAAAAAAACAACTTCAATTTGAATTTCCTGGTACCTTCTTACCCTAATTTACATATTCATTTTCCTACGAGGCAATCAATTCCTACCTCTTCGTCTTTTGACATCAGTTAAACTGTGTTCCTTTTTCAGTGTAAAAAAAACAAAACCTTCCTTGGCATCATTCTAGGAGCCACACCAACTGTGCGGCCACCGTCTGCTGGCCAAGATAGTGCCGACTTTTGTAGATACAGGCTGGCATTTGGTCAGCACAACGAGCCCTCCAGCTGTTAACCTCAGTTTTCTAGACCAGAGCCACTACTTTTTTTTTCAGTCGTAGCTCCTCATTTGCCCTCAAGTAGCTCAAGTGTGAACACGTTCCAGACCCAGTGCTTCGCAGAAAAATCTGGGAGCACCAGGAATCGAACCCGGGACATCTGGATCTCTAGCCAGGAGCTCTGACCACTAGGACCACAGACGTACGATTTATATCGTGAACTTAAGAAGATGGGGGAATGATTACTTTGAACTTGAAGCAAAGTTTTGTGCTTTTGAATGAGATTTCTCTTAGACAAAAAGTAGGTGTCTTTAATAATAAAATTTAAAAACTCAGTTCAGTGTTAAACTAGAGGCTGGGGAGCCTATGGTTGTTAAGTTTGTCTTATAATTATTATTATTAATAATAATAATAATATTTAGCACCACGTCTTACTACCTGTTCGGGTTATACGCTTTATGTACTAATTACTCTAATGGATTAGGAATTGGGAAGGTTGAATTAGAGGAAGTTAACCCGCATTTGTGTGGAGGGAGAGTGGAAAACCATTTATGAAAAAAAAACTCAGTTCACCTGACCGATATTCGAACCTCGATCTCCCCGTCCTCAGCAGTAGAGCTCCACACGACAAGCGTGTTAGCCAACTACGCCACCGAGGCGGGTTATAATTATTATGTTGAGGACTAACCACTGATAAACAGTAATGGAGATATTCAAAAAGTTCAAGGGTTCATATCCCTGTAATAATTTATCTTTAAGTAATTTTATTTAATTTTCATTCTAGTCCCGAGGAATTGATCTCCATTTCCTGTACCCCCTTTCTTTTCCGTCTCCATATAAACATGTTAGGTGGACATATGGATTAAGGCGTCACTCTCACAATAGATTAGACTGCCGATGATGGGAAGATAGGGGTTCAATCCCAGTCGAGTGTACTGATGGTGATTTTCCCTAAATGGTTTTCCACCCTCCTTCAAGACAAATCCGAGTGCATTTATTCTAAATCCAACCTTCTTCATAACTAACACACTAGTGTAATTAGCACATAAGCATGTATTATTATTATTATTATTAGCACCGCGTCTTACTACCCGTTCGGGTTATACGCGCTTACACTAATGTGTAATGGTAGGGTAATTGTGAGATGAAATGGAGGACCTACAGTTTAACGTGGGATCCGAACCACGGTGGAGGCCTGGCATTCCCCACATTCACAAGTTGTCTTGTCAGAGGTGAAGGAAGGGTTTGGTAATCAGATAAATCTTTGCCCGGCCACCAGCATAGAAGTCTGACACCTTACCCCTAGACCACCAGGTCACCGACCATAAGCGTGTAACCCGAATGAGTAGTAATACGCGATGCTAAAAAGAAAGAAAAGCTGTCTTCATTGTTGAGCGGCCGCCTGCTAGTTCAAAAGTGTTAAGATTCGGTCGTCATGTCAAGCTGACACATTTAGAGTAAAAATAGACCAACCTGGATGTAAACTAAGCTGATATTACTCTAGATACCTGAGATGTTGCTCCTGAGAGGGTGTTTATTCATCTTTTGTTGCTCGTTGATATCCTCTAGAAGCAGCGTCACAAAAAGATCTCCAAATCGTTCGCCAGAAGACACATCCAGCAAGGCTGTGGTATAGTGACATTCCTTCTGCCAAAGCAAGGATGTTATAAAAGTCAACAAATGAACTAATTTGATTACAGGGGTGCCACTATTTTATTTAACACTGAATTAATTACCCGCGTTTCCCAGAAGGAATATCTTCCCACTTAACCACAGGAACTTTAAAGAGAAGTATAGAGCAGTGTTCCATAAACTCTCTCCAGTCACGAACCCCTTTTGGGGCCATGGCCTGACCAACATAGCCCTTTTATCTCTTAGTAATAAAATAAATAATTAAACCAATACCTGCCATCTTCTAAACGGTATTTCGAAATTCTAATAAAACATCAGTGTGGGTATATAAATAGCCGTTCCAAAGTTAATATAACATTTTTGTGATAAGTTAAACAGAGCCGCGACAAAGGGAAGGAAAGGCTTGGTAAAGTCGATAAATCTTGTCAAAATATGCATTAATTTGTTTATCAGACTCACTATTATTAAAAACTATTTAATGATATTGCATACACCCTGAAATCCGTCCTGTACCCCTAGGGTTATGTGCAGCACAGTTCGAGAAACAAGGATATAGAAGAATTAAATTTCAGTTTTCATAAAATTGACTACTAAGGAGTAACACCATTGGTGTTTAGAACAGAATGATTTGCTCTAAGTGAAGAAATTTTATTTTTTAGCATCGACCACCTGTTCAGGTTATACGCATACATACTAATTACTCTAATGATTTAGGGTTTAGAAACGATGAATGTAGATGAACTGCACCCGCATTTGCATGGAGAAATAGTGGAAAACCCTTCTGGAACAAGCCCGCCTCAGTACACCTGGCCGGGGTTCGAACACTGATCTCTTTGTCATTGCCTGTCTAGTAAGACCAGGGGTGGGGGAGGAGTTAAACAACCCTCCCTCCCCTCTCGAGCCACGGCCTTGGGTAGGAGGGAAAATAATACATAGGGTTTGAATCAAGGTGATTTTTTTCTTAAGGTCAATTTTATTTCCATGGAAAGGCTTAAATAAAAAGCATGCAATTTAATGTCCCAAATTCACAACGATTATATTATTTTTTGAATTTTTGCAAAATTTCACTTTTTTTTTACACTTGTGTGGAAGAGCATCACTACACTCGGGTATAACGAAGATTGAACCTGGTACTCTTGGCTTTTCAGGTTCGATACCTGTGTTTGTGTTGTCGTTTTAGAAAAGTTTTTTAAGGGGTTGGTAGGCTCCCTCTATTTGCACAATATTCAATTATTTAGTTTTGATATCTGAAGTTTAAGACTGTTCACAGCTTGGTGGTTTATTTTTCATTCATATTTTTAAGATAGCCACCCTGGTGTGCGAACATTAATTGGGAAAAGTATCACAAATGAATTCGAATGTTTATAATTCAATAAAGTTGTGTGATTTTGTGTGTTTATATTATAACTATGTTCTCTCCTTTATTTAATTTTGATTTATTCATTTATTTCATTTTAATATACCCATTGTTCTACTCAATTAGGGCTATGTTTTTAGTAATGATTAAATCAAATATCTGTTTCAGTGGTCGCGTGGTTTAAGATGTCACTCTCTTATCAAACTAGACCGCCAATAACCAGGAGATCAGGAGTTGAATCCTAGCCAGGTGTACTGCGGCGGGTTTTTCTGAAATGGTTTGGTTTTCCATTCTACCTCCATGCAAATGTGAGTCACATCCTCGAAATTCAACCTTCCTAGTACCTAATTTATTAGCGTAATTAGTATATACGCGTATAACCTGAACAGGTGGTAAGATGGGATGTTACAAAAAAATTAAATAATTTTTGTACATATTATAAATTAGCTTTTGATTATTATATTAACAGTACCTTGATAAAAGTATGTTTACACATTGTTTATCAGTGGTTAAATATAAGAAAATACAATGGACTTATTTTCGTGACTGCAAAATTAAAGATTGGAAAATGTAGTCAAAATTACCACAAATACCATCTACAAACAATATCTTATACCACATTCGAACAACAATGTTGACCTTGAAAGAGGATGCCTGTAGTGGCCTGATATTCATTCTTACATAACAACTTATCTTGTCTGACACGAGAAGTGATGTTGGTTCCAGCTTGGTAGGCACCATTAACAATATTTGGTACCCCATTTGACCATAAGCGCTCACCTATACTCCATTCACGGTAGTAATTACTCTCTGAAAGGTCTTTTTTCCTACCAATATCCTACTATATAATAGATTTCTGGTAGGGAAAAAGGTCTTTCAGAAAACAATTCCTACGGTGAACGGGACTTTAGGAGGAGGCCTGCATTGACCTGATAATCCTTCGGCCATAATGACCTACCTTGTCTGACACAAGAAGCGGTGTCGTGTCCAGCGAGGCGGACGCCAGCAACAAGGTCTGGTCACCTCCCATTCGACCGCAAACGCTGACCCTAGGAGGGGAGGCCTGAAGCAACCTGGAGATCTGTCCCGGAGGAGATATGAAGCTCAACTTGCAGGCAACATCTTGCAGTGGGACAACTGTACCTATCTCCTGAACTACGACCTCGGGGTAAGTGGTGGAGATCGTCTCGGCTTTAGGGTGGTGAAACCTGCCACCCACAAACAGGGATATCTTCGTCTGTGATAAATTCACGGTAGATCTAGCTAGAACTTTTTTTCAGGTCACTTACTCGAGAGGTGGTATTACAACTATTTCCATGGCTTCTTGTACCCTTTCAGGGTGGCTACAAAACATATTTTACAAAATTCCCTGACTTTTCCAGGTTTTCCAGGCTACATTTTTAAATTTTCCCTGACTACATTTTTCCAGTTTTAATGGTGGATGATGACTTTTTTCTTTATTATTGATCACATATTTTAAAAAATGTATCTACTAAACATAAATGGTTTTATCAGTTATTTAAAAAATTAAAATGTTATTTTATTTAGGTATTATTAACTTTTCAGTGTTTAGTTGAGAAATTAATTATATTTTTTATTCCCTGACTTTTCCTTATTTTTAGTTAAAATCCCTGACATTTCCCTGTCATCCAAAAATTCCCTGACTTTTCCAGGTTTTCCCTGTTTTCCCTGTCTGTAGCCACCATGCCTTTGTTTACCCTGAAAGGTGAGTAGGCTTACCTTGCGTTGTTCTACCATGGTGTAGTTTATAAGATAGTGTAATTCGTCAAGGTAAGACTCTGGATAAACCAAGTGTACATCATCTATAGTTTCATAGACATAGATGTTAGTGACTGATTAATAGTGTTAAACCTTTCATATCAAAAGAATTAGCAAAGAATCATAACAAATTTCAAGTAGTCTTGAATTTACTGTTACAAGTGATTTATAGATTATTCTAACTTTCTTTTACACTTGATTCATCATATTCTAGAGTGATTATGAGTCCATTTTAAGCTGATAAAATTATTTAAATCAAGAATGTAATGCCATAAAATAAAAACAACTCTCGGAACATTTTTTAGCCCCAAACCCCATTTCCAAAGTTGTTTGACTGCCTCCCAAGCTCACCAACCACCACTGAAAAATTGTGATAATTTATTACAAAAGAATAAACTAAAAAAGGAGATTTGAAGGCTGTGGGGAGAAGCCTAATTAAATATTAATGCTTTGAAATGAAGATATATCTAATAACATAACCTATTTTCTTTGTTGAATATTATGGATTATACACTGTAAATCACTATAATTTTTGAGATCAATATTTTTATCAACAGAACTACTTACTTGAAGAACACTCTTTCTTGAGGTGGTAGTACATGAAACGTCACTTTTTCCAGGATTATACTCAAATCAAAATAGTGAAAAGCTTTATCACTTTTCGAAGTTTGGACGTATCTAATGTCATCATGTTTATGTTCGGTGTGCTTAAAAAAATTCTCCTCCGATGAATCGTTCATTGTGGGCTGCATCAGATACACAGTTTTGTCGGAACTTCGATGGCTATTCAACGCTTCCTGGGGGATGGATTTAAATCCGTTTCGATGCAGTTTCAGCAAAGTTGCACACAACATTATTGGAGTATGGGCCATTTTGCCTATTTTCTATGTTTTCTTGAGACATGTTATTAACAATAAAAGTTCTTTGCCTGTCTAAACTGACAGCAGGGTGACTCAAGGGCTGACGCTGAATCGAATGCTCCGAATGACACATCGGATTAGTTTCTAATACCTGTTGATTCTGGCCAAAATGAGACGCCGAAGCAGAATAGATACCTTGCCGAACTGATTGAGGCCCATTTTTAGGATGTGTGACAATTTTTTGTGACGGAATTCTTTCACCCATTGCTTGAGTATAGCTGATTACTTGTGGGTTGTTTTGAGCATGTTGGACTGTATGGTTTATATTATTTTTACCCGTGCCTGATTCCAAGGTGAACATCGGTTTCTGAGTAATCAAGTCTTTACCCCTAACAATCTTGAACTTCAAAGCTATATTAATGGATGGCCGTTGACCTTCGGAAGAGATTGGAACAGTTCTCTCCTTGGAGTCGGTAATGAAGCACAAGTTTTCCTGGGTGATAGAATTGTTCACAGCATAGTGAGAACAGAACATCGTCAAGTCATCCGTGGGAACTAACATCTTGAGGCTCATTCCGGTGTAACCGATTTCTTCCTCTTCAAGCATCAGGTGGAACTTCAGCTCGGAGAGCTCTGTAAAGTATTCTTTCAACATTTCCAAGGAGCTACGAATGCGAACGACAATCTTTTCGTTCGCGGGCACCACAACGTTAGAGCCGGGTGTCAGACTGAATGGCTTGGTGTGAATCGTGTAGCCCAAAATGTTGTAGCGGAAATGGAACTCGCTGTCTTCTAGGCGGCCATCGAGTTGGTCTGGGAGCAACTGTATACAAATTAGTAATGACAATGAGAACAAGAAAATAATATTATTATTATTAGCACCGCGTCTTACTACCCGTTCGGGTTATACGCACTTACGCTAATGTGTAATGGTAGGGTGATTGTGAGATGAAATGGAGGACCTACAGTTTAACGTGGAATCCGAACCACGGTGGAGGCCTGGCATTCCTCACATTCACAAGATGTCTTGTCAGAGGTGAAGGAAGGGTTTGGTAATCAGATAAATCTTTGCCGGGACCGAGGATTGAACCCCGGCCGCCAGCATAGAAGTCTGACACCTTACCCCTAGACCACCAGGTCACCCAAGAAAATAATAAAAATTAAAATACATTTCAATATCCTGGAGCATACAGTACTTAAAGCTACGTGACTGATGTTTGATTTATTTTGGCTAAAATTTTTTTTGTGATAAAAATTGGAATAAACTTGGACCTTAACTTTGTGTCCCCTTCCATCCCACCTTAAGATTGTGAATGTTTAATAAGAAATTAATCTTAAGCAATAACAAATGTGTGAGCCTAGTTATGGACTAGATAAATGTACTTGTATTTCAAGTCGATGAATATTAACTTTCTCAAATGAAATTGTTTAAAACTTTAGAAAGACACACAGAGGGAAGGGATGACGTTAAAAAAAAAAAACTCACCAGCTGCAAATTAGATGCCACGCCGACCAATATCGTAAGTAGGAATATATCAGATCCCATATCTTCCGGACCAATTTGGATAATCCCTTCCTCGGTGTGAAGTTTTGAGGTCATCCTGGGGTTCATGTCCCTGGGAGAGTTCATCACAGCGGGGGTCACATCAATGGGACATGGTGGTTTCTGACGCACAAATACAATACATGTCTTAGTTGACAACATGAAACAGTTGGTGCTACAGGGTGTATTAAGTTGGCATTTTCCACTTTGAATCGAGTTTGAATGAAAACACGAGAATGAGCTATTTAGAGAAATAATCGCAGTGAAAATATTTCGATTTGAACTTCTGTCATTTATCCCTGCATAAAACATAATCACATATATCATTTACAGCTACGTATAAAAATTCAGATTAATTAAGTATTCATTAGAGTTTTACAAGCTATTCATATTTTGAAACTATGTTCGTCTCTGTCTAAAGATTTGAAAAGAATAAAAATAACCTTGAAATTTTTAATGCAGTCACAATAATTTTAAGTATTCAAATTCTTTTAGTTTTGGAAACAAATTTAAGTTGAGTTTGAAGTACCGGTACTATAACTTGTCTCAAACTTGAATTTTCAAGTATTCGGACACCTGAGTGATTTTATTTAAAATTACTTAAAACAAACGTTAGATTATTTTGTATAGTAATACAATTTTGGTCCAACAAATTAAATTCGATAACCTTTGATATTCTAGATAGATTTCAAGCAAATATGGTACATACAAGAACAAATATATGGCCTTACTACAGGTGTCTAAGATTAAAATATTACACACTATAAAATGTTTTGTACACCCCTGAAATATTCTAAACCTAAACAATAATTTCGTTACCTCTAGTTTATATCTTGAGTCTTTTATTGAAAGACTTAGCAAAAGTTCTGGCCGCGGTGCTTTAGGCTCCAACTTTACACCAATGAGCTTGTGCCAAGATTCACGAACCTAGAATAACAAATAGGTTGTGATAATGTTGTCGTGTAAATTTAAGCCACCCCTAAATTTAATTTAATTTTGTTTGTTTTGTCAGGTTGCTTATAGGGAAAGGGTGTGTAACATGAGACATATAGAAATATGTTTCGAGGTTATGTATCGGAAAGTTCTATTCCTAAACGAGTCCGACACTTTAGCTCAGTTGTTAGCATGTCTGTCTACTGATCTAAGAGTCATAGGGTTCGATTACCGGCATGGTCAACAGATTTATCATTGGTGAAATGTGGGTTTACTCTTTTTTACGTTGATAAATTAACAGCCATGGGGACTGGATGTTGTGCCTGTCCTAGTCTTAAGATAGATTATAAGGCATATGAAGCTACGACAGGCTTAAACCAGCCGGAAGTGAAAAATATATGTGTTGAATAAATTACTGACCCAGGCCGCAGGCTGCGAACAGCAATGGATGTAAAGTAAGTAGGCCTACTTGTCTAGGAAAATGGTCACATTAAATGTGATGGTGTTTGAATAAAGTTAGCTAAAGAATTAAGAAACGTAGAGACTGTCATTTAAGTAACCTGGGTATTAATTAAAGTTTGTATTGTTCATTCACGGGAGGAGTTTACCTGGGAAAGGTCTTTTTTCTTACCAATATCCTACTATATAATAGATTTCTGGTAGGGAAAAAAGTCCTTTCCCAGGTAAACTCCTACCGTGAATGAACTTTAGGTGACCTGGCGGTCTAGGGGTAAGGTGTCAGACTTCTATGCTGGCGGCCGGGGTTCAATTCTCGGTCCCGGCATAAATTTATCTGATTACCAAACCCTTCCTTCACCTCTGACAAGACATCTTGTGAATGTGGGGAATGCCAGGCCTCCACCGTGGTTCGGATTCCACGTTAAACTGTAGGTCCTCCATTTAATCTTACAATCACCCTACCATTACACATTAGTGTAAGTGCGTATAACCCGAACGGGTAGTAAGACGCGGTGCTAATAATAATAATTACACATTAGCGTAAGTGCGTATAACCCGAATGGGTAGTAAGACGCGGTGCTAATACTAATAATAATAATAATTAAAGTTTGATACGATCAAAACAAACTGTTCTAAGTTACACACGGTGCCAGGGACCCATGCCCATAAGTGGTGTCCAAACCACATCCATACAGGATCTTAGAAGAGAGAAAGTCCCTCCAGAAACTACAAGGATTGCCAACTTGAAGGATGTCGAGGTTCCCCTTAATTTATACAATTAGTGGGGAGCATATCCTTCAAAAAGTGTAATTGGCATCTATCTGAACTAAATTCAATATGGCGTGTGCGTTACTTGGCTTACTGACGCAAGTTCGACACGACTTCATCAATTACATTACACAACTTGACTGCCTCTGCAATAGAATAACTGCAAATTAACAAAGAGCGTTACATTAAGTTTAATAAATCAGGAGTCAATCTGATATAAAAAGTAGGTTACATGAAATAAGTAATTTAAATAACGACTCTAAGCTTTATGATTTTAACATGTATACATAATAACTTTTAAATATCATTACTATCACATTTTCCCTAATATTCAGGTAATAATTAATATTAGCACCGTGTCTTACTACTTGTTCGGGTTATACACACTTATGCTAATGTGTAATGGTAGGGTGATAGTGAGATGAAATGAAGGACTTACAGCTTAACATGGAATCCGAACTACGGGGGAGGCCTGGCATTCCCCACATTTCACAAGATGTCTTGTCAGAGGTGAAGGAAGGGTTTGGTAATCAGATAAATCTGTGCCGGGACCGAGGATTGAACCCCAAACCCCCAACACAAAAGTCCAACACCTTACCCCTAAACCACCAGGTCACCTTTAGGTAATAAATTTAATGCAGGACAACAAGTAGTTTCCCGCCTCGGTGACGTAGTTAGCTAACGTGCTAGTTTCTTGTTAAGCTAGACTACCGAGGACGGGGAGAACGAGGTTCAAATCTCGCTCGGATGAACTAGGGGTGGTTTTTCCTAAGTGGTTTTCCACTCTCCTTCCATACAAATGCGGGGTAATTTCCTCTACATTCAACCTTCCCAACCCCTAACCCATTAGCTTAATTAGTACTTAAGCATATTACCTGAAAGGGTAGTAAGACACAGTGATAATAATAGTAATTTACTTAAAGTATATGTCAAAAATGGTGTAGTTGAGAAATAACGCTCATTAGATTAATAGAATCACCTATTTACACATTGTGGGAAAAATACACTTGACCCCACAAGGACTTAAACAAATATCTAACAGGTAATTAGTGTAAAAGGTATTTTACCTTAATGATTACTATGATGATGGAGAGCCTCATTACTAAAATTAATCACTTATTAAAGTAAAAATGTAGCCAAAATCATTGATAGAAGAACATAATAAGCTGTTTGGTTGAATAGCTTACCCTGGATAAGAAAAAATGATGCAAATGACTTTACAAGGTAGTGTACATTCCTACTACCCTAAAATAAATTGGTATCACCTTGATGGATTACATTATGACGCTATCTTTTAAGTTATACCATAGTGTAATAACGCAAGGTAAGTTGGCTACCATACCTTAAAGGGTAATCAGAGGGTACATACATATTAGAAAGTACAAAGCCGGTGCACATTGTTAGAATTAAATTTAATATGGCAATTAAAAGATTAGGGTCTACTATAACAATGAAATATTAAATGTTTACATAATTGTGATGCTCGCTTTGTATCTGCGCCGAACGGAGATTTAATAAAACGTAACCGACTCTGTCCCTCTGTCGTGGGTTTAACATGGTGTGGCACTCGATTTTCAGGGGGACACAGCTTGTCCGCAGTCTGGAAATAAATCACACAGACGCACTACTTTAGATCAGAAAATTATACATGCATTAAGACTGTCTGCATTTTTTTAAAATAAAAACTAGGCAGGCTAATTAAATTTACATTAAAAAAATTTTTTGTTCCTTTGTCAAACCCTCCAATAAACGATCATAGGTTTCTACTTGGCATGTTACTTTCTGCTTATTAATTTCATAATCACAATACGTAGGTTAAGAGAACAAAACAAGGAAGGCAAGGAAAGTCCCATGGTGTTCATAATGAACACGGTGAGATGATCTTGGATGACAAAAATATAGGAGGAGGGCGATTGAGGGAGTATTTTGAGCAAATGTATGGTGGTTGTGATGAGCTATTTAAGAAACATGTGTGGAAAAACTCGTATGGTCAAGAGTCTGTAAGGAATGGGTGCTGAAAGAGTGCGGTTTGAAAGGGAATCCAATAGGTCAACGTGAAAGAAGCGTCTTACGTTGGTTTGGGCGTGTTGAGAGGATGAGTGTGGATTGAGTAACGAAGAAAATATATGAAGGTAGAGTGTGTGGATCAAAAGGAAGGGGTAGGACATGTAAGATGTGGCTGAATGTGTTAGACGAATGTGTGAAAAAGAGAAACATTATGTGTTTTAAGAATAAAAGAGCATGTATGACTCGGTGTATGGATGTTGTTGAAGCGAAGGGAGTATGAAAGGAGAGGGAAGTTTGGAGAAAGTTAATGAGGATGGATTAAGTACGAAGTTGTTTTTTTTAGATGTATGTACCATTTTTGCTTACCCCGTAAGGGAACAGCATGATTAAGTCTGTATGTAAGTATTATATGTATGCACATTAGATTGTTTTTGAAGTTGTTCAAAATAAGATTCTGGTAGAAAGGATCATATCTCACATTTGCGAAAGTTATAAGAACTACTTTAATACATTTATAAGTCAAGTCATGTTATCTTAAGATATCACTTTTGATCCTATATATTAACAACCTATAAAATAACACCATTAATCAAAGTAAAATATGCTTTGAAATTAGTTTGATTAAAGAAGGACTTTCGGATTACAAAAAACAACAAATGATAAATGAAGATCGCATGATTATGAAGAGCAAACAAGATATTAATAATCGCTATCTGTGGGCCAATATTTGTTCTTAGACCAACATTATGTGTGGCTTGACCTACCTTTTTAGAGACTGCTTGTCCGTCTCCCATGTTAACTCCACGGCAAACTGTGGTTTGGGAGAGGCCGTAATTAGGTCTGTATCCAGGTGGTGTCCATCGAGCGCAGCCTCAACAAACACAGGGTGTTTTAGGAAACCAAAACCACGCCCTGATAAAACAATCGAACATTGTTTTAGTCATACTGAGAGGACATATTAGATTTGTGAATTAGGGAGCTACCCGCCTCGGTGGCATAGTTGGCTAACGCGCTTATCGTGTGGAGCTCGACTGCTGAGGACGGGGAGATCGAGGTTCGAATCTCGGTCAGGTGAACTGGGGGTGGTTTTTCCTAAATGGTTTTCCACTCTCCCTCCACGCAAATGTGGGTTCACTTCCTCTAATTCAACCTTCCCAATTCCTAATCCATTAGAGTAATTAGTACTTAAAGCGTATAACCCGAATGGGTAGTATGGCGCGGTGCTAAATATTATTAATTAGGGAGCGGCTTACAAAAGCTATATACCACAATGTTTCCCGAATTGTGGTTCGCGTTACCTCAGGGACACACCAAGAAGGCCAAGGAACATGTGACGTTTCACCAAGTCTTGTTAATCATATAAAGTTTTGATAGTAATAAGCCCGATGGATAAATTAAACCAGATTTTGATGAAATGTCTTAGACGTTTATAAGCAATTCTTTCCCTCTATGGCAGCTTCGCTGAGCTCCCTATTAAAGTTTATATTTTAGCACCATGTTTTACTTCCCATTAGGGTTATAGGACTATGTAATATAGTTACATTAAAGTGTAAAGGATTATGAAGGTTGAATTTAGAGGAAATGTACCCGCAATTGCATAGATGGATCTAGTGGAAAATTTTTTCATTGTGTCTAACCACCATACTCATCTGGGCTATCTGCATTAAATTACACAATTTGGGTAGGTAACATTTAGAGGAAACATACACTTATTTTCATGTAGGAAGAGAGGGAAACCATTTATAATAAATCACCCTCAGTATACATAGCCAGAATTCAAATCCTGACTGAACCTTATCAGGGTTTTTCTTAGCCAACTTGGGACGCTGGGCATATTTAATATGCTGGGCCTCTAGTTACCTAACTCCTCCCCCCTTTAAAAACAAAATAGCTTAAAAAAACTTATTTTTTGTTTAGTGTTATTACAGTAGTTGGCACCTCTTTACCAATTTTCAGCCATATAGGGATAGGGTATCAGGAAATTCCCTTAATGGTAAGATAAATGTGATAATTAATGCTAGAAGCCATGTTTTTATAAATTTAAAGTTTGATTTCCCTAAACTTCCCTTTTTATTCTTCCCCAACAAACTTGGTCTGTAAAGAGGTACAAAAAAAAACTGTGTCAGGTTTGAATTAAATCAGTTAATGTGTTCAAAGGTTATTTTGATATAGGCCTTTACCCACCACAGACAGACAAATAAATGCAAATCAGTGGAGTTAAAACAGAGAACTCGCTTCACTCGTTCAAGAAATCCAACCACATGATTCTGTTTTTATTTGTTTTAACACTCTGACAATATTAGCTAGATTGCATGTACTATACGAGTGCGTAAGCAAAAATTTCCCAATCCATCT
Source organism: Timema douglasi (assembly GCA_901482245.1). Lineage (NCBI taxonomy): Eukaryota > Metazoa > Arthropoda > Insecta > Phasmatodea > Timematidae > Timema > Timema douglasi. Next base: position 31,908 of record CABEEJ010003623.1, on the reverse strand, counting down.
TGTTTTTTCCCGTCACTAAAGCAAGTATGAGGCCGCCCAAGCCATGACCTCACCATTTGCACACCCCTGAGGGTGGCCTTGTTCCTCGTCACCGACAAACCAAACCCTAAGATGCTGTAGATAGAACCAAGAAGGCCTGGGGGGGGGG
>CABEEJ010003623.1:0-10998 GCA_901482245.1 Timema douglasi | reverse complement strand
GTGATGTTGATAAGAAATATTAGATGATATGTAAAACAACAACTTAATAGATGTATTTACGGCCGGGGTTCAATCCTCGGTCCCAGCACAGATTTATCTGATTACCAAACCCTTCCTTCACCTCTGACAAGACATCTTGTGAATGTGGGGAATGCCAGGCCTCCACCGTGGTTCGGATTCCACGTTAAACTGTAGGTCCTCCATTTCATCTCACAATCACCCCTACCATTACACATTAGCGTAAGTGCGTATAACCCAAACGGGTAGTAAGACGTGGTGCTAATAATTGTAATAATAATAATAATAATTGTCCTCCCAAGGCTTAATTGACCCTGTTCCAGACAAACCACAGTTCAGTCGTAAAATCTGAAAACGTTGGAGATAGAACCCGTGACCTCTGGATCTGTAACCAGGAACACTACACGATAAAGCCATAAAGGCGGGCGTACATACAGTACAGATTCGGAGAGCAAACAATCCACTGTTTGACCTCAAATGATTATTATTCCTATAAGGACAAGGAGATTTTTTTTTTACTCCCGAATATAAATACGGGCCAAAAGCCTCGCACTCTACTTGACTGCCATAAATGGGGAGGTCAAAGCTCGATTCCTGGCTGAAAGGTATCCATCCACATTACTTTACTTTAAACATTAACGAAAAGGGTAAATTAGCTCATTTTTAATCACTATTTTTTACGTGAAATGTCACACTTCTGAGATATAAATGATTAGAAATATATATCTAGCCTTCCTTAAACTAACAATAACCCCTTTAAAAAATATAAGGATCATAACGTAACATTTTAGGATAATAATTAAAGATTGTTTTAGTGGTTTTGAATCTTCTTCAGAAACTAAGAAATACGGTAGCGTTAGGACATTTTCCTTCAAGTAGGTGGTGTCCATAAGCTAGATTAATCTCTATAGTCTATACAACAGCAACGAAAGCACAAATAAATTAACTACAGTAGCCCCATGGCATCTTTGGTGCTGACTGACAGCCGACGGCTTTGAAAAGTTACCAGACCAAATTATGTATCCCTACGCCTAACCATATAATCTGCAGAAACATGTGTTTAGCAGCTGTCACTTCTGACGGTCAAAATTCTGGTATATACCTAAATGTTGACTGTCAGAAGTCAGCTGTGAACTGTCTGTCAGCACCATAAGAACCCATGGGGCTACTGTATGTACCTAAATGTTGACTGTCAGAAGTCAGCTGTGAACTGTCAGTCAGCACCAAAGAAGCCATGAGGCTACTGTATGTACCTAAATGTTGACTGTCAGAAGTCAGCTGTGAACTGTCAGTCAGCACCAAAGAAGCCATGGGGCTACTGTAACTATTATTGCCCGAACATATTAATACACTAATATTTATCTGCACTCAGCACCCCTAATTTGTAATGCATTCAACTCATTAGATAACATTGTGAAGATTAAGTCATTGAGTCAACTGTGTGTCCGATTATGTAATAAAGAGTGAAAGAGAATAAAATTATAGGTTTAAAGAGAGAGAGAGAGAAAAAAAAATCGGTTCCCAAAGTAGATCCGTGTCCAGGGAGCTACGATTTATTTCAACCAATATTTTTTCCATCTATTTTTTTTTCCCCCACGCCTGGGAGTTTGCGGAAACGGAAGAATCGTCTTGATTTATTAGAGGCAAGGTAATAAAAAAAATGTCCGGTGTAGACTTCGACAAAAGTTTGTTAGTTTTATGACGCAAAACTTCCCCCACCCCGAAATGAACTAACCAGATATTAGGGTAATATTTTTACTCTCTTGCCACGGTTTTAATTGAATTCTTTGCTTTCGTAAATAGATTAAGTAGAAAAAAAGGGATGAGGGTTGTGGGGAAATTGGTATACTTTCAGAAGTTTGTAATATCGATATGTAATACTAAAAAACAACCTAATCACCAGCATCGGGGAGGATGTGGTTCAACGCATTAACCTCGACTGCTGGTCTGGTTTATCGGTGTAATATAGAGTTCTGAGACCTCCCCGAGTCAGGACCGGGCGTTCTGAGGGGGGGCTCTCTTCAAAATGGTTCTCCTCTCGTTATGCAAATGTGGGTATACGCCCCCGTAATTTTATATCTCACTCATATCTACCCCATTAGTGTAAATACTAGGGGTCTGTGAAGCTTCGAAATGTCTTTAAGGTCAAATCTTCGTCGCTTCAACTTGAAAAACCCGCAAATACCTTCGCATCCTCGAAACATTTCGAAATAAGAAGGAAACTTCGATACATCATAAACAGATGGGAAATAAATCACTAACTATTACTTATTTCAACGCAAACTGTTGACAGAATGACAGATGTAACGTAAAATAATATATAGGGTGAAATCCCTTAATACCGGACATCTTCCAGGATAAAAAAAGGGTCCATTATTAAAAGTGTCAGCTATTTGGAAAAAAAAAGTCATACATTTTTGACACGGTTTATTCTATATGAACCTATCTATATACTGTGCATATTAATAATGAAAAGGTGACCTGGTGGTCTAGCGGTAAGGTGTCGGACTTCTGTGCTGGCGGCCGGGGTTCAATCCTCGGTCCCGGCACAGATTTATCTGATCACCAAACCTTTACTTCACCTCTGACAAGACATCTTGTGAATGTGAGGAATGCCAGGCCTACCACCGTGGTTAGGATCCCACGTTAAACTGTAGTGTCCTCCATTTCATCTCACAATCACCCTACCATTACACATTAGCGTAAGTGCGTATAACCCGAACGGGTAGTAATATGCGGTGCTATTAATAATAATAATAATGAAAATATAATTACAGATTGCATAATTTAACGAACAATATGAGAATGATTTGAAACTTAAACACCCCGTCCACCCCCCCGCGCTGAGGTTTGGAAGGGGTGAGAGATATGACCTTGAAGTACCGTAGTTAATTACACGTAGGCTATTAAAGAAACTGTCACTAGAGGGGGAAGACGCGACCGCTCACAACTCATGCGAGACAGTGGTATTTACCTACATTCATACAGTCAAATATTATAAATATACTTTTTAAAATTGTTTTCCAATGTTTAGAGAGATTGTTATGAAGGTATTTAGAAGTTCCCGTCTCTGTTTTTGAGCAAGTCCGTTGTTGGGAAGTTGTTTCGCTGTAGGAGCCCATGTTATTTTGCCGGGGAAATTTAAGTTGTCCGTTATAAAGAAGAATCCGCTATTCAGAGGTGTCCGTTGAGGGAGATCCCCCTGTAGTGCGATTAATTTTTCCCCTCTAAGCCTTAATCTTTACCAAGACGCACTTAATGGATAATTTAAAAATTAAAAGTAGTGTTATGGGATGGAAACAATCTATATCTTCGGCTTAGACTTTTCTTTACATGTTTCAATATTTTGTTTAAACTTCGCTTAGCATTTTTAAAAACAAGTTACCTTCTCACAACACTAATAAATATACGGTTAACGCTGATGGGGGATAAGACGTGGTCCTATCACTAAGGATTTGACCTATTTGACAGGCAAAGAGGCGCTTCATATCTGGGTAAACGATGCCCCCCCTTGCAAGCGTCGGGCTCACCCTGATCCACCCCTCCAACCCCCCTCACTCTACCTCGATCTCCGTTCGTCCCATTAAAATGAGACGCCATCGTGTAGAAGTTCATCATTCACAGCACGGCTATTGTAGTTCCAGATCCTTTAGCACAACCGTCGTCCTCTTTCCGCCGCGGCAGGAAATCACACAATCGTTCTTCACAAGGAAAAGTTCGTCGTTACGCAGAGAAGGTTCACAGCGTTTTAGAGAGAGAGAGAGGAGAGAAAGTTGATATGTCTCGATGATTACGGTGATCCATGGCAATGGCGTGAAACACATTTTAAAAATACGGTTGATTGGACCCAGAGTCGTTAACTGATTCAGAGCCATCACTACCGTTGAATATACCCTAACGTTTATACGAATGGCAATATCTTGCAGCTAGATAAAAAAAAAAGCTACTAGATCTACTTTCACATATCCAAACGTCAGCTCATGCGAACTGCAGCTTTCACTTTCTATACAAGTTATCAATAAATATAAGCTAACACTGATCATCATCATTATCATATTCTTGCAGAGTTTCCTGCCCCTGGAAGGGTCCATATTGACCTCTCCATTTTCTTCTGTCCTCCCACCACCTCTCTTCCTCCACGCCTCTCCACATTCCCTTTATCCACCTGTCTCTGCGTCTTCCTCTTGGCCTCCTACCAGCCACCTCCATTTCGAGCATCCTCCTTGGAATCCTCCCCTCTTCCATCCTCCTTGGAATCCTCCCCTCTTCCATCCTCTTCACACGTCCATGCCACCTCAATGAACATTTTAACTTTGTATTAATAGAATCTGCTCGCTTTATGGTTGCGATGTAAAATAGGGACACAGTAATTTCTAGGGGGACAGTAAATATTAAACGAGAAAGTAATTTTAAAATCTTTACTATACAGTTTATTTTGAAAATAGAACATCGGCTTCAAAGCAAGAACAAGTGAAACTATAGTGTCAAATAGCTTACATTATATTATTATTATTATTATTATTATTATTATTATTATTATTATTATTAGCACCGCGTCTTACTACCCGTTCGGGTTATACGCACTTACGCTAATGTGTAATGGTAGGGTGATTGTGAGATGAAATGGAGGACCTACAGTTTAACGTGGAATCCGAACCACGGTGGAGGCCTGGCATTCCCCACATTCACAAGATGTCTTGTCAGAGGTGAAGGAAGGGTTTGGTAATCAGATAAATCTGTGCCGGGACCGAGGATTGAACCCCGGCCGCCAGCATAGAAGTCTGACACCTTACCCCTAGACCACCAGGTCACCGCTTACATTATAAATTCAGTATATGTTTTTATATAGTATATAAGTTATACAGTTTTTATTTGTTTATTTTAAAACACTTTTTAAAACCGAGAACCGGGCCGAATAATCGCTACTCTAGTATACAATAGTTGTGCTACTTTTATCGCCAAACAGTGGAGACCATATTGCTATTTCTAAAATAAAATCGTAACTATAACCGACCCGGAGGATTTGGACTAACCCGCAGTGGTAGTATCGTGAACTAAGTGGCACGATAATCTAGATGGAGGAGACCGTGGTTTGAATCCCGGTTTGGGTGTATCAAGTGTTTTTTCATAAGTGGTTTACTACTCCACCTCTACGAAGAGTTGGGTACATTTCCTATTAGTAATTTCTTCCTCATATCTAGCCCATTAGTGTGATTAAATGTGTATACCACGTAAGAATAATAAAATGTGAAGCAAAAAAAATAATTGCCTTATCAAACATTATTTTGAGCACAAACGAGTCGTTACTCCGTTAATTTATAGTTAAAGGGTGACCTGGTGGTCTGGGGGTAAGGTGTCAAACTTCTGTGCTGGGGGTCCGGGGTTCAATCCTCGGTCCCGGTACTGATTTATCTGATTACCAAACCCTTCCTTCACCTCTGACAAGACATATTGTTGAATGTGGGGAATGCCAGGCCTCCACCGTGGTTCGGATCCCACGTTAAACTATAGGTCCTTCATTTCATCTCACAATCACCCTACATTACACATTAGCGTAAGCGCGTATAACCCGAACGGGTAGTAAGACGTGGTGCTAATAATAATAATAATAATAATAATAATTTAGTTAAAGAAAAAACAAAGTAATACACTATGTGTTGTCTATGTTTAGTTAGGTTTAAATCGGGGGAACTATCGCGTTACACATTTATTTTGGCTCGTAAGTAATTTTGACCTCGATAAAAAAAATCTTTAAAAATAACAAAGTTTTTAATAAATGATTATGTAGAAACTTTTTGGAACTAGGATTTTTCAACCCGAAAATGTTTTTGGCTTCAGATTTATTCTATAATTCAAAATACCGGTACTTCGCCTTAATATTAATATTCTGAAAAAAAAAGTTTCTTAATCTTAAGGGACTCTTAGAACTAAACTCTTTATATTTATTTTACAACGTTGAATATTCCCGAATTTACTCACTTAAAATTTTTTTTGAGATATCCTTTACCTAAAAATAATAGATTAAAGGAATATTAGAAACCCAGTCCTGGGTGGTTTTCCAAGTTAGGACTGGATAATTAAACATACTGACTCGTTTATTTCACTAGTAGTTTTTAAATTCTAGAACACAATTTAAAAAAATTCTAAAACGCTTTCAAAAAGAGGGGTGGCATGAACATTCGGCTGAGATGACGGTTTCAGTTAAAAAGAAACTCTTTTTGAAAACAACATCCATGTTTATTGGTTTAGCGATGAAGGGGCGCTGACTAAAAAACTGTTGGTTTGAAGGGTAAATACGAAAAATCGACTCAACAATCTACCGCAGGGTTTATTTTTTTAATCTTGACAGGCAAAAAGGAACCAAGTGCCAAAATCTAACGAGCCTGTCAGACAGCACTAATATTTGATTTTAAATATATCATTGTATTTAAAGTTTTAAACATATTCTTTGTGTCATATATTACCAAAACAAGTCTTTATTAATGCTTAAATTTACAAGCATATTATTTTTTATTAATTCGCAAAAAAATATATATTGGTGGCTATAAATATAATTACATAATTATTAATTACAATTGAATTGCCAATTTTGAATTATTTTTAGTAATCATACGAACACTTAATTAGAATGAGATTGTTTAGTACTTGTACATCTCTTTACAACTCAAAATCCAGTTTCATTCCATCTTCCAAAACGAGATTAATTTGTTACACTTTAAATTCCTTTTCTTGAATGCCAAACCCCTTCCTTCATCTCCGACAAGACGTGTATTAATCACAACTTGTGAATGTGGGGAATGCCGGACCTCCGCCGTGGTTCGGATCCCACTTTAAACTGTAGGTCTTCCATTTAATCTCACAATCACCCTACCATTACACATTAGCGTAAGTGCGTATAACCCGAACGGGTAGTAAGACGCGGTGCTAATAATAATTTTCCTGAAAATGTACCAAATTTATTCATTATCTGGTTAACAAACTTAATTTTGTTTCTTTTAAAATCAATGGGCTTATTAATATTTATTTGAAAAATAGCTACAAGTTCTTATTTTTTGCTATACTTTAAAAACTTGATCCAAATAACGCTAAACAGTTTTTACTGTCAATGTAAATGTAGAGGTATTCAATTCTTATAGCCCTATTTTTGTAACTATTTACTTGCTAAAATATTTAGGGCGTATACAAATTCGCGCAAATCCTCTTGCGTGTGTGTGTGTTTACCTCTAACAAAACAAGTCATAAATATAGCACAATGAACGTCATCTGACGCTAATTACGTGAGATAGGCAACACCATCGCGTGAAATGACCTCTTTAGGCTTGTTTCTGTTACCACATCGGCTAAATGCTGCATTCTAGCGTCATTTCCTCGAGACATTACAACCTACAGTAGACCCATGGCTTCTTTGGTGCTGACTGGCAGTTGACGGCTTTGAAAAGTTACCAGACCAAATTATGTATCCCTACGCCGAACCATATGATCTGTAAAAACATGTGTTTAGCAGCTGTCACTTCTGACAGTCAAAATTTAGTTATATACCTAAATGTTGACTGTCGGAAGTCAGCTGTGAGCTGTCAGTCAGCACCAAAGAAGCCACGGGGCTACTGTATATACCTAAATGTTGACTGTCAGAAGTCAGCTGTGAGCTGTCAGTCAGCACCAAAGAAGCCATGGGGCTACTGTATATACCTAAATGTTGACTGTCAGAAGTCAGCTGTGAGCTGTCAGTCAGCACCAAAGAAGTAAAAGGGTGTACTGTAGACCGACCCTTAGCTATGCGACAAAGGTCATGGTTCTGACACGACGGCATTTTAGGGGAATATACCCGAGATAGGCTAGACAATATTAGCCAGGCAGTTGTATTTGGCATGGAAAGGCCTCCTTAATCGCTTGACCCCATACTCTGTCCTTGGGGACACTTTAAATAACATGTATACGCAAATTGTTCCACGGATATCGACGATATCTGTTAACAAGAGGAAACGCTGCTTGTAGAACCATTAATGCCGGATCTTTTAAAAACTTTTTTTTAGCCACGCGCCTTACTTACTACCTGTTTGGTTTATACGCTTATGTAATAATTACGATGATGGTTTTAGAGATTGGGAAGGTTATATTTAGAGGAAGTGTAACCGAATTTGCGTGGAGGGAGCGTGTAAAACTTGCATTTCTATCCCGATGTTCGTGGTGGGATGGGTTAGAAACGAGGTATTCATTGTCAATGCTATTAGCCTTGATGTGTTGCACGTACGCCCCTATTCGCTTGGCTTTGGGAATTTAATATATTAATATTTAGCACCGCGTCTTACTACCCGTTCGGGTTAACCTCTTTAAGTACTAATTACTCTAATGTATTAGGAATTGGGAAGATTGAATTAGAGGAAGTGAACCCGCATTTGCGTGGAGGGAGAGTGGAAAACCATTTAGGAAAAACCACCCTCGACCGAGATTCGAACCTCGATCTCCCCGTCCTCGGCAGTCGAGCTCAACACGACAAGCGCGTTAGCCAGCTACGCCACCGAGGCGAGTTTGGGAATTTAATGATGACTTTGTTTTAAATTATTACTTGACAGTGTGGATGGAGTTATTCATTTATTCATTTTTATAGAGCGACTCATATTAGGTGTAGTACACTAAAACAAAAATTGCAAAATTGTTAACACTCTTCGTACAGGTAATTTGGGTTGTAAAGACTAAATTATTAATTATCTTTATGGATGACTATGGGTACTCACTTTTGACAAGAATATATTTATATGAAAATATCCACATTTTGTTTGATTTGACAGTTTTAATATTTAAATAAAAGAGCTCACTCAACTTTTAATCCAATAGTTAGTTACCATAGTGTAGCCGAATGTTTTATGGATTGGAGATATGAGAATGGTAGAGAGATTTTTTTTGTCCATCAACAAAATAAATCACCAGAGAAAATGGAATAATATTATATGAAGGTAAATAATTTAATTTTTTGTGGTGTATGTGTGTATGAGAATAATTGAAAACAGATTTTTTAAAAAAAAACGAATAGATTTGTGTTTATTTCCTTTTTGCTTAAAGCGCTATGTTTGAAAACATTCTCATGTTGGGAGGCTTAGCTTAACACAAACACCCGCTGCGGGGGGTATTTACGAGCGGAAATGAATGAAATGTTTTCACTGTGTTTTATTCACGTGGCGTGTTAAGGCTGTTGGATTGCGCTGAAGTAGGGGTAGCCAAATTAGATCGGCTCCCAAGCGGTATTACGTATTGGAGACCCTAGTTCAATTCCGAAAAAGGTAGACGAAGATGTTTATTCGTCTTTTTTCCTAAGTATTTATTATTATTATTATTAGCACCGCGTCTTACTACCCGTTCGGGTTATACGCACTTACGCTAATGTGTAATGGTAGGGTGATTGTGAGATGAAATGGAGGACCTACAGTTTAACGTGGAATCCGAACCACGGCGGAGGCCTGGCATTCCCCACATTCACAAGATGTCTTGTTAGAGGTGAAGGAAAGGTTTGGTAATCAGATAAATCTGTGCCGGGACCGAGGATTGAACCCCGAATCCCCGAGCACAGAAGTCTGACACCTTACCCCTAGACCGCCAGGTCACCCATAGCTTAAATATATATGAATAATTAGCGTTGGTACATAGATCCTTTAGGTGAAAATATTTAAAAAAAAAAGCCACTTAGCTCATTTAGCTTTTTCAGGCTACAATTATTCTTGTGTTAAACGAATTAATGAAAATATGAACAATTTAAAGCAAACAAATTGTGTTTCAGTAAAAAAGAAAATGAACCAACTAACATCAAACAGATATGTTTATATTTATTTAAATATTTTTAACTGAAATAAAAAACATAAAGCAAAGTAAATATAAAAAGGTCAGGGGAAGGGAGGGGGGTTAGTCAAAATAAAAAATAATTGCAAATTTAATCATATCTGACTATCCAATTACCTTTAACAAAAACAATACTAATTTTTAATGTTTTATTAATATTGTTATTTTTACTTTCGTTAACAAAATATTATTTTTTTGGCTGTGTTTTACTTGTATAAGTCTATATTTGATTTTTATTTTAAGGTTTTTATGACAACGATCGTTCTTATAATCAACAATGTTTCTTAATGTTTCTCTTTTTAAGTGATTCGTTAAATCACAACCTGACAGACGCGTTTTATTTGAATAATGAACGACACAGTCAATTTTTCAAATAAAACCCTTTTACAAAACTCGAATATATTTTCTTGCGGCCAAAATGGATACAATTATTCTACTATTTTATTAATATTATTTTATAAGTATATGTAATACCTGTCAAGATTGTTAGATGCAGATAATAGGACTTGCCGTATGAAAACGTGAAAGTAGGTTTAGTAATATGTTTTTTTATATATGTCAGAAAAGACCCTTCCTATGAAAAATTGAAATGTAAATCATATTCCGTCACATGTTTAATATACAGAGCTAGTAAACAATAATAGGGCCCCTACATGGTCAGTCAAACTGTCATTATTAATAAAGTAATAATTAATACTGACAGTCCGACTGATCGTGTAGGGGCAGTACTGATGGACTGATGGACAGACTCACGAAAATACTGATGTGTTCTGAATTTTCTGACCACATCAGTTCATCAGTCTTGCAAGTGGTGGGAGAGACTGACAGTAGTACTGACATTAGTACTAACCCTGTACGTGCACTAGTCAGTATTTCCTTCAGTCTCAGTATCAAACATGGACTTAGCACGCCTTTTCCTTCAGTCTCAGTATCAAACATAGACTGACCACGCTTTTTCCTTCAGTCTCAGTAGCAAACGTAGACTGACCACGCCTTTTCCTTCAGTCTCAGTATCCAACGTGGACTGACCACGCCTTTTCCTTCAGTCTCAGTATCAAACATGGACTGACCACGCCTTTTCCTTCAGTCTCAGTAGCAAACGTAGACTGACCACGCCTTTTCCTTCAGTCTCAGTAGCAAACGTAGATT
>CABEEJ010003622.1:45001-75864 GCA_901482245.1 Timema douglasi | reverse complement strand
AAAAGGTACAATTTTTTTTTTCAGAGAGCCTGAGTCACTTCAGTTGTTAAAGTCAGAAGCATAAATACCCACAGAAAAATTAAGCGTGATCTACGGTAATTTAAAGGAGGCTAAAAATAACCAGGTATGTCCTCGTATGTATGGTAATCTTACATAGGACTATGTGTTTAGTGCACACTTTGATTGAAATAGACCACAGTAACTATTATCAATATTTTAGGTACAAATTTGTAGTAAACATGCATTGGACAGTTCATAGCTTGTTCACTTTCATGGCATTAGGAATTCAAAAGATAATTGCCGCATTTACTCAAGTATGCCAACTATCCCTATCTTGAGCTAGTTATACCCAGTCCACCTCATTACAGCCTGTCTCTTTCAGGTCCATTCAATTGTTATCCTTAAATGTTATCTGCGTCTAGGCCTTCCTAATGGACTCTTCCCATTGGGTTTCAGTACCCTGAACAAGTTACTTGAATATTCCATTTGTGGTGAATATCCTGCCCACCGATTATCCTAGCAATGTTTTGTTATGACAACATTACGACAAAGTATATCATTATTTTATCGTGATTAATGAGTATGACAATAATTGAACTGGGGGTCCTGGGTTTAAAACCCTTCAAGGTAAAATATTTATAATTATTGCTAACTTGATGGATGAAGGAATAAAGTTGTTTTCCTTAGTATACGGCTGGTTTGTAAGTTATTTGTTGATATAATCATTGTGTTTGAAAAGTGCGCATAAAATAAACGGGGTAAAAGAATATACTCAGGGGTTTGTTTTATCAAGGGATTTTTTCAAAGTCCCTGGCAAATGTTGGTTCACTTACTCATAGCAACTTTTCCCATGCATAAGACATATTTTTGATTTAGATTAATATAAGTTGTTGGTAACTAAAACAGTAGCCAGACAGTATTAATAGCCCTAGTAAAACTAAATATAGCTCCGCTGAGTTTTACACCAATGAAACCAGTCTGAAATGTGAACTAATGTCTTCTTATCAAGTTAAAATACAACTGTTTGAAACTTATCTAAGAAGTGTGTATAGCAGCTCTTAACTATCAGTGCTGTGTTCCTGTTATCAGTTATTAATTTAATGCAGGCTTACATGGAGTTAATCCTAATTGTTAATGAAGGTAAAACTAAAGTTATAAATAATTATAATATATTATAATCAATCTAATAATGTATGGATGAATTAATTAATTAATTTAATAAAGCGCACACAGTCGCATGGCTAGAAAAGAGGACTGTATTGCAATCAATGAGTGAAAGAGCTTATAGATACCAATTTTTAGACCAATCGATTATAGGCCAAGAGACTACTTTTTAAATGCACTAGGAGTTACAAGAAAGTAAACTTAAGTAGAATATATATACGATTAAAATTATTAATTTGTTTTAACAATGCATGTATAAAACATTAATTAAGAGAGGTGTAAACCAAACTCCTAATGGTAGCAACATATTTAATAAGCAATAATAAATGTTGACCAAACTCTTAAAATAGAATGTACTCTTTGGTAGATAAAACAAACAAAAGTGGTAAAAAATTGTAAAAAAAAAAGTCTGACAAACTTTTTTTTTTGTGTCATTAACTTTAATAACACAATGTTGATTGAATTGTTACAAAATTCAATTACATATTCATAAGCCAAAGTATTTAAATTATTGAACTCAAATCTACTGTTTGGTTTTTATTATATAAATTATATCTTGGATACAAATTAATCACCCCTATCAAATTTAAAATGTATGGAGAAAGTTGAGTAGCATGAGTATGTTTAATATTCTTACATTTAAATCTAACAAAAAACCTTCATAAAACTAGCTAATACAATAATTTAATAAACAAATACCAAGAACATTCATTAATACAGGGATTTTTTCTAAATCAATTATAATTGGTAAACTTTTACCAAAATAATGATTGTTATATTATACAGGTGACTTTTTTTAATTGGTTAGTCAACCATAAATACACCATAGATTTACTATTTAAAAAAAGCATGTAGAAAATAAATTGTAAATATTTCTACTCAGCTGGTGGCATTTCTACACATGCAATTACAATATTTAATGAAGAAAAATGAAAGAGGGAAAGGAAAATTGAAGCAATTGAAGTGTGGAAATAATGGAGTGCAACAGTGGACAAAGAGAGAAGAAATAGACCCATTAAGTTAAAATATGGTTCATGATATTTATGCATAGCAGCAATACTCCATAGTCAACCATTTAATTCACACCCATTTAAAATATATAGTTAAGAAAGACTTAAATATACCAAATACCTTATGATACTAATACTGGACCATATACTAATTTTCGTGCAAAAAAGTGAGTGTGCTGCGCTCTACATGGCCTGGTGTTGCAAACCGTATGAATTAAAGTGGACAGCATTGGGTAAATGATTTAAAACTTCTGTTTTTGTGTGAAATTGTTATTTCTATCGCAAATAATATGACCGGTGGTATCTGTGCAATATATAATTGTTAAAACCACAGCAGAAAATTAACATTCTTATCCGTTGTAAACAATAACACATATTTTAAAATATCGTATTTTGTTTTTTAATAATTGTGTATTTATTAGGTATGATAAAATGACTATATTACACATAAAGGTCCAGTTCAATTTGTTTTAGAATAATTTTGGAATAGGAGGCAATATAAAAACCTATGTTTTAAGAAAAAGGCTATAAAACTATTATTAATAGCATAATTAATATTAATGGTAATTATAATTAAATTATTATTACTAAATGATAATTAAATTATAATTATTATTAATTGTATAATATGACTATACATACTTTCCTTTTTATTAGTAGGACCTTACCTGACATCTAGAAAAATTATTATCGCTATACTTTTACGTATTCATATGTGAAGTCATGTGATCTGTGGCTGGCACTTTTTATAGATATAATCAACGTTGACTGCAAGAAAGTTTGTTTTTTAAAGACTCTCCCTATGGCAAATGAACTGTAGTAAACTAAAGTGTATGCACACAGAACCTCGGAGCTCATGACGAAGATGTACCTGGTCTTCTTGAAGCTGCAATATAGGTTTTGGTGTTCTAAAATGATTAAATTTAAAGAGTAGTTTCTTTGTTATTTAAGTATTATGGAATTTAAAAATAGGTGTTCAAGAATTCAAGAGCAACCCTCAGAGCCAAATATTCTAAATAAGATAATTATAAAATGAAGGTGTTTTCAGCCCCTGGTTTGTCGGTATTTGAGGTCAGGCTTAGAATCCTGGCTGAGTGTATTGATGGTTTTCTTTCCACACTTCTTTTAAGATAATTTGGGAAATGGTTATATTCCCTCTACATTCTGTCATCCTCACTACTACCCTATTAACGTAATTAGAATAAATGTGTGTACATTGAGCGAAGAGAAAGATACAGTTGGAACAAATAGTGATGAAATGTCTGCTTTAATCAGTTCAAATCAGACTTTTGATTTTTAAATTGTTTGTTGTGAAAAATGTTGACTTTCAGAAGCCATGCTACCCCTTTCCCACTTCTGGGAATTATTTTAATTGATATACCCGTATTTCACATATAGTATAGATTAAATATTTATGAACACAATTCAGTGGTCACATGGTCTAAGGCACTACTCTCACAGTAGACTGGATTACCAATGGGGAGATTGTGATATGAATCCCAGTCTGTACTGAGGATGGTTTTCCTTAAACAGTTTTACAATCTCCCTCCAGGCAAATGCTGGTACACTTGCTCAAATTCAGCATTTCTCAGTCCTAACATGTTAGTTTAGTTATCTTGTTGGCCAGCCCAGCCCAGAACGGTTAGTGAAACAGTGTCATAATACAATTAATACATTTTAATATAATGATGTTCTAAGATTGTGAGTTTTAAGCCCTCCCCAAAATTAAATTCTCCCTACGTCCATAACTCAATTTAAAATGAATTCAGTGATATGAAAATGAATGAGCAAGGAGGGGAATCCCTTTTCACGTCCTTTAACTCATGTCCACAATAATTCCATACCATACTGTTTTATAATTAAAATTAAGTTGTCTCAAATGCAAACAATTTTAGTGGAAAATTAATATTTCAATCTCTGCCAAATTTGAAAATTCGCAAAGTTAGAAAAAAGATATAATTTCCCCACCCGAAAAATTTACTGATTTACTCTCCATTACCATCATTCATTGATATCAGATATGTATTGTAGCTCGAGAGATGAGAACATTTTTTTTAATCTTCAACGGATGTTATTAATAATTTTTCCAGTGGCCTGGGACTAATAAAGAGGAGTCTTCCAAATAAAATAGAAATAATGTAGATAAAATAGCTTACAAAATTTCAGAAACTTTTAAATGGCCGTGTGGGAATAAATCCTCAAAACTTCTCCTTTGTTAGAATATATTTTTACATGGGACAGACAAATCAGTGCTATTTGTCCTTATTTATATAACGTTTTTAAAGTGCTATTAACAGAAAAACCTTAAAACATATAACTAATTTAATATAATCAATATCAAGCTACCCCTTTGCAAATATATTATGTAAATAGTTGAAATTTTACCTGGCAAGTTTTGAATTTCGCGGTTATTATACAACACCACGCTGCTAGGTAGCAGCACTCTAGTTCTTCACGCATGCGTCTGTGTTATTACTATAGGACTGTCCAGTATTAGTATCATAAGATATTTGATTATACTACATTAAAAATATTGTAATGATTTTAAATAAAATCTTTTGCATAGTATGTTATTATTGAATTTATAACTATTAATTAGTTTTAGTTTGTATACTCAAATCAAAGGCTATTAATGACATAATCTAATAGAATCTCGTCTAAAGGGTAAGGATGGAGAAGTTAGTACTGTCTCAAATCTAGATGCAGCTTTATTAGTATGAAGAGAGAANAAAAAAAAAAAAAAAATTCACATTTGATGACTATGCACAGTGCACCTGGTGAAAATCCAACCCCAAACAGCCCTGTACACGTCGATGAACCGTAGTGAGAGCTTGAAACCTCAAAAAAAAAAATTTAGAAAAATCTATTACTCTGCCACCATTGAAAGATTTACTTTAAGAAAAGTAATGCTCAAAGATAAAATTGGTAAAAAATCAATTATGTTTGAATCTTATTTCAAAGAACTTGGTACTCATTTTAATATTGTTTAAATACCTGGAAAAGGGATTTCCCTAGATTTAATTTCTGTGATTAGGTATAATTTTACAACAATATTTAAATGAATACCAAGTAAAGCACAGTAATCTAAACTTCTATATGACAATATCATATTCACAAAAAAAAAGCTCAAAAATACCTAAAATATGTATCTAGCAACTATCTATATCTAGCAAATTTAAAGTTTTAAAGTCAAATATATAGTTTAATTTATAATAAAGCTTAATAAATAGTGTTGGTCAGTCAGGCTGGAGTGTGAGGGTCTAAGTTGTGTGGAGACACTTGA
This sequence comes from Timema douglasi, assembly GCA_901482245.1. Taxonomy (NCBI): domain Eukaryota; kingdom Metazoa; phylum Arthropoda; class Insecta; order Phasmatodea; family Timematidae; genus Timema; species Timema douglasi. Next base: position 70,407 of record CABEEJ010003622.1, on the reverse strand, counting down.
CATCAGGGGTCACTCAGGTAATAGCGTGCTAGGGGCTTGTTAGGCCAGAATGAACATGATGGCACACAAGTATTTGTGAATATGCTTCAATATGGGAGAAATGTATGACCAAGCAAACTGATTAATGTTAATGGTTATTTCATCATCAGATTGCTGCACAAGTTTCTCTCACAAATAGATCTGAACATGTACAGAGACCTGCCAAAGGATTGATGTTCATGGACAAAGTGGAAGAACCACATCATCGGCCCACAAGGGAACCATAGCCAAGGATGCGCTGGGTGTGTTTGAAAGAGACATAAAGCGGTGCTCCAAATGGCATTCAAGAACAAAGTTATCTTAGTGAGTATACTAAATCTACACTTGTGACATGTGTCTCTATAATTCTAGACAAATATTGCATAAATAGTGACTTGTGATATTGCAAGGACAGTAGAGATCTTAAGATAAAACAACCCTAGGCAAGAAAGCGTGGAGTTTATTTGATTTAGAATCAGCCACAACAAAGGCCATATTGATTGAATTTATAGATGTGTTTTTTCGGAAACCAAATGACCTTGATTTCACTAACCTCTTATTGTACTATCTACTACAAGTTTAAATAAAATTTGTTTTAAGATATTATATTAAACTAACCCAAAATAACTTAGTCCAAACTTCAATTTTAAAATTAGTAAAAGTTAAATTAACTTTAAGACCACACCTGTTCTTCACTTGTTCATTTTACAGACCAGGCAAAATCTCACCCAGTTTCTGAATTGGGTAACAAGTGGGGCTGTCCACTTCATGAAATAGCCAGTTGATTTAACCAGGCAGCACAATCGCTAACCAATTCATAAGCCTAACAAGCTTTTGCTCACTTCGTGAAATGGACAAACCAAGAGGCCAGTTCACGAAATGTTCAATCAGAAATTTTCCCAATTCATGAAATGGGCAGTTTCACTATTGGGATGTGACATACTCATCACTTCCTAAGACCTATATATGGCAAAGTGTGGAGATACAGCGGTTTAAATAAGGTAAAACAGTAGGATTAACCTGATTTGTATCAGGCATTCCCCTAGAATGAGACATAGGAATGCTGATGTACTTCAACTACAACTGCAACAACCACTAGTACTACTATGACTACTACAACTACTACTAATACTACAACTATGACTACAACATCTACTACTACTACAACTACAACAACCTACAACTACAACTACAACTACAACTACTACAGCTACTACAGCTACTACTGCTACTACTGCTACTACTGCTACTACTGCTACTACTGCTGCTGTTTCTGTTGCTGCAACGCAAGTTTTTAAGTGTGTGTAAACGTGTGTTAGTGTTTTTACTTTTATTTGTGCTTTTTTGTATTAACATACATATGTATTTATTACAAATTATGTTTTCCCATCTTTTTTCTTTGCAAACAAAGATGAATTTCATCAAAGTTACCCTACAAATACCTCCCACTCAGGTTAGATCATTAAGAGTCTTTGACACACATAAAGATCCACAAAAAGTGGACAGAACCATCAAAAAATTTCAATTATGAAAAGTAAACAATTGAGTGCTAATATTGTGTTTTAAAAATCCAAACACAAGTGAATTTGAATGACATTATCAATTAACTAGCTACCTGCTTTGGTGGCCGTGTGATCTAGCGTGTACACTCACAGTAGACTAGAGTTCTGATGACAGGGAGATCAAGGTTTGAATCCATGTCAGGTGTAATTAGAGTAGTTTTACAAAAATTGTTTTCCACTCTCACTACATGCATATGCGGGTACATTCCCATAAATATAACCTTCATAATCTCTAAAACCATTGGCATAATTAGTACATAAGCATATAACCAGAATGGGTAGTAAGACGTGGTAATAAAACAAGTTTAGCTAGTTGTCTCTTATCTTGCCTGTATGCTCATTAGCTTTATTATATGGAGATCGGATTAACTGGCCAAAAGTCATTGCAATTTGGTTAACTTGAAAGTGATAGTAAAGAAAAACAATAAAAGATAACAAACATAGTTGACAAGTATAATAAGAGAGAGTACAATTAGTAGAAAGTTTCAAAATAATATACAACACACTGTATGACAAAAAAAATATTAGCTAGTACAAAAAATCTACTGGTTTTAAGGACAGTCCTATTTAAGAAGGATTACAACAATTTGTATCTGTACCAACCATGTGTTCGACAAGCAGATTGAACCGGTGCTCCTACAATTTGGATAGACATATAAAAAAATCAAAGAATGAGGCCCATCAGTGACATGAAATAGTGGCGGTACAAATGGATAATAACAATACAGAAATTAAAAAGATAAAAGCTTGAAGCGACACTAATAAACTATACTAAACAACTAGTCTATTATGTAAAACTTTCAAATCCTTACTTCAGTGCTATATGAAATGCAAAATAAATAAGCAAGTATTATTTATATATTATAGTATTATTATTATTATTATTTAATGATATAATTATTTCATAATTTGTATTATTATTATTGATATTATTTAGTTATTCATTGATAAATTTGGAAAAATATATATTTAATTATGAAACATTTTGTAAAGTAATTCTTTTTATAACTTAACAGTATATTTAATGCAACCAGAAAGCTCTTTTTGTATCTTCTTTTAAATAAAATATTAGTTAAACTCAAATCTCAAAACAAAATTATTCTTTAACAGCTCACTAGTATATTCCTTCACAACTTTTCAAAATTATGTTGTTTTTATTGAGTTTTCTTATCAGCTAAGTATACCAATTTGAAATGTTATTAAATATATAAACTATGAGCAAATTACATGTCAATACACATAATAGAAACCATTTGATAAATCTTAGAATATTATCAAATTTGACTAGTTTTTATTTTTGTTATATATTTAGCTGAGCAGACTAGATTATAGGATGAATAACTATACAAATAGTGAGCCAATGTTATAATCTGAGATCAAAATTTGAAACATTTAGAGGGTTGCCAAGCTATTTTCTTATTACAAAAAACTTTTGTTTTTTCAAGGTTTTCCAGACACAAGATTTAAACACACAAGATTTTTTTTTAATTATTCAATTCTAGTTGTGGGGTAATTTATAAATATTGTTTAAACAAGATAACTAGACTTTACTAAGGAAATATTTGCAGTGGCCATTAGGTGCCAGTCAAAATAAAAAGTTGGAATATCACATACAAAACCCTCTAATTTCGTTAATTTTAGTAATAGTTAGGCACAGAAAATTTGAAAACAATTGCTCAATATTTAGTGGTGGGTCAATACAACTGCACTATGATGTGTAACTATAGAATGATAAAAGTTAAAATTCACACCAATTATAGTAGTAGTAAAATAAGATGAATGATTTTTATTGCATTTACAGGATAGTTGTCAGTTTATTTATGTTGGGGTTTTTTTAGAATGCTTTTCCACTACTTGAAAGAGCTTAAGATTCTACATCAAATTTTAGTCTTAGAGGAACAGGCTTTCTTGTTTTTTCCCAAACATAGTCGCTTTCATCTATGCTGGCACAGATTCACTCAATTACAACAAATATTTAGAGAATCTTTTGATTGCAACATTTGCAACAGATTCATTTGTAGTCCTATATACAATAAGATTATGTAGCAGTTCTATCTAGATCCATCCTTGGAGCAAGTGCAGCAAATGATGCGATAGACCATAATTTCACATTAGTTGCACCCCAAAAAGGATGAATTAATAAGAAGATGGATAGTTTTCAAACAGTTAGGTGAAACTGAGATAGAAACAATATTTTCAAACTGTACAGTATTCTCTCGATTATCCAGAATGGTAGGGAGAGAAAAATGGCCTGGGTACACTGTTTACTCACCAAAATTAAACTCATTCATTAACGACTTCAACGACGACTATTTTTAATTTTTTGTAGTTATTTAAAGTGTATGTTCTATAGTAAGAACAACACTCTTGTGTTTAGATATGGTCACTAAGGGTTTAAAGAAAATTAAAATTATAAGGTAACATGGAGCATTTAGCTGTTATGAGATACATTAACACAAAATGACAGCAGACAATCAATGTGCCTCAAAAGTAAACACAGGATAGGTGCATTCAAATAAACATGATCCATTATGGTCGCCATCTATGTTTTATGATGTGTTTGCAGCTTGTTATTATATGTACAATCGTTGGACAGTTATATTGTAAGATATACTTGAAATATTATTATATTATGTTTTAAAATGTTACTAAGAAATTATATCATCTGTTACTAACTCGGTTAATCTGCAGTTCAGTTAATGCGACCCTGGATAATTAAAGAACTGTCTACTGTGTATCAGTTTTGCTAGCACTTAACTCTGTATAAAGTACTGAGAACCTGTATTTAGGACATCTTATATGGCAGTGTTTTTACAAGAAGATCATAGATAATTGCTAAAGTTCCTTGTAGTCATTCCTAGGGTGGCATTAGCATAGCTGCTCGTGAATGAAAGCGACTAAGTCGGCTTTAATTGGTTCCAATCGACCAACAATAGCTTGTATGCCAGATGGATACACATCTTTACTAAAGTGACTCCAAGATAACAATAAGTTTAATCTTAGGTCTTCTTGAAATCAGATTTAGTATATTGAAAACCATAGCAGTGATGTGTTCTAGAATATTGTGTCAACAAGCCAAGCATACAAGAGTTCTGTTTAGTCTCTGCTACAGTGGTGTCGAATTATATGAATTGAACTCTTTCAATTAAATTCTAATACTGGATTAAATGGAATACTACAGTCACTTACAGTAATCCAGTTCCACTTGAAAACTTAGGAACACCATGGTGTTTCATTACGACCTTCCCAGACACATGTACTACTAGCCAATCAATATTCTCTTTGTTAGTCAAATTGGGGAGCATTTTCCCATTTCAGTGTAGAGTTTGTGGCACATCTGGAGAAAATTAAATTTGCATTTTGGTTGTTATGTCTTTTGAGATGTTTTCTTGTCTTTCTGATAGACTCTCTGTTGAAAATAATATTCCCAAGACTTATACCCAATGAGTGAGCAATAGCGGGTAGGGCATAGGTAGCTTTCCTGTCATTTATTTTGACTCAACATAATGCAGATGTTAACTCAGAATTGATGATGCTGGAAGGCTTAGCTTTCAATCAGTTAGAATAGCTTGTTAGTAATTACTGTTCCATCTTGTAGAAACTATTATTTTCCTTAGGGTCGTCTGAATCTAAATTTGATGATTATGATTCTGGCTTAAGTTTTAATCTTTCATCTTAATTCCTTTTTTTAGTTTGGTTTAAACACATTCTTTCCTCACAACTTTATTCCAGCTTAGAAACAAAACCCATTCTTCCAGGTCTTTCTTTTTCATGCTGAAACACTAAAATTCTCTGTCCTATCCCAATACTATTAGGGACATCAACCAACTATTTAAATGTGTCAATAAAATCAGCTTCCTTTTTCTATTGTGTACTGTACTTCTGGAGCCATTCTTTTCTAACCCTTCCTCCTGAGAATGAAAAGGTTTAGCTTTGTTTATTAGTGTATAACCTAAAGAGGTGGTAGAACAGGCACTAAAAAAACATTATATGACACTTTGTCTGGTCGGGATTCATACTTTTTACCAGAGAGTTAGAATTCTCTAACAATCTCTGTAACAATATCTTAAATGATTCACTTCTCATTAATCATTAAGATGTAAATGAAAATAGCGGCTTAGAAAGTGATGGTTTGAGGGTAATTTGTTTCTGGTTATGTATTCCCTAACCCCTACTTCCAATAACATGATACGATTTTTCTGCAAACAATTATTGCTTATTATTTTTAACAAAAAAAAAGTATTATTTAGTAGTGAGAACATTAAAGCACAGGTGCATTTTTCTAATAATAGATTATAAAAAAAAGTAAAATACCAGGTTCTTGAACAACCAGTAAATTTTGAGGTTGACCTAAAAAACTTTGAGGTAGTAAGTTATATACATAAATGAACAAAATAAAAAGGTGTAATCAATAAAAGAAATTGTTTTTCCAACATGTATTTGAGTGGCACTATAGTGGTTATCCAATTCAATGTTCTCAGAAGGATATTAGAAGTGAAAACATTTTTTTGTAAGGGTGAATTGAAAATATTGATAACAATATAGCAGAACAACATTATGTTGATCCCAGTTCACTTATAGTTAAATCTACATCAGGCCTGGCCAACTTTTTTGGTTTAGTGATCTACTTTTTTCATTAAGACCAAGCGTGAGCTACAAGGGCCTACACTCTTTCCACACTACCAAAAATGTATTAAAAAATGATCTGCATTTAAGGAACCAATACAAACATACTGTCTACAAAGAACAAAAATATTGACATTTTAAGACACTGGATACATTTCAAAACCGGTTTAATTTCATCCACTACGTTTCCAAAATCAGGTGTATATTGTGACGGGGCCAGCATGAGCAAACCTTCCAAATGCAAATCTGTTAAACTGGAGCGATGTTTGATCTTCGTTAATTTGAAGTATGAAAATGCCGACGTGCATAAAAATGTTGAACTAAAACAGGACTGAAGCATTTCACTTCATTTTCTTATGTTGGTATATTTCTTTCTTAAAACATATTTCCAAAGTTATTTTATTAATGAACAGGCCTTTAAGAACCGGTCATACAGCAAACAGAAGCTTTATCCATAGAGAAAATCATGCAGATTTTTCCTGTGATGTTCTTTGTGCCTAAGTCTGGTCTGAATAGGAAAGAAAGATATTTAACAATAAATCTGGTCTGAAATTTCTGTAGAGCTTCACCCATTTAAACAACATATTTCTTGGTAACTAACTCAAAACCTGGGTAGTTTTGCTTGCTGTCTTGCATGTTTGGAAAGTGGTCGAAAGTGTTTTATTGGTGGTCAGTGATCATCAGTTGGAAGTGGTTTAAATAGGCACGAATCAAGACAATCTTTTTCTTGGAGTTATCGCTGGGGGACAATAACTCAAAATCGGGTAAGTCATATTTCTGGCATAATACAATGAAACCCTTAACATGACCCATCATTGATATTGCTCCATCCATTGTGATTGATAATTGCCTGAAAAAAGGCAGTTTAAACTTATTAACAATTTTTTTTAAGGTGTTGAGCATGTTCAGACATGTAACTCTTTCTTTCGGAGGAATCATATCAAGAATTTCTTCTTTTGTAGTAAAATCACTAAAACCATATATATAAAAACCATTACTTGAGCCGTATCACTGACATTTTTTAATTCATCATGATGGAGATACAGAGAAAAGGCATTACATTTATATATATATATATATACACTTGCAAACGCCACTTCACAGTATGTTGGGATAACTGTAGGTCTTAAAAGTAGTTTTAATCTCATTCTTGTTTTTAAAATATTTAAATACATCTGCTATTTCTAAAAACGTGTCCTCAATAAATTCATTTGTCACTAAAACGGCTTACATTTCTTTGCAAGAAGGTGACTACTTTCAATTGTAAGGCCGGCGTTACGAATGTTTGTTGGGCCGATAACTTGGATTTAAGTTATTTCAACTTTAGTTTTCTAACCTCACTAGTGGATGAAGAGTCCAACAAGTAATTGCTGTGAAGGGTGTTGAAGTGCAATTCTAAATTCTCTTTTTTTAGGTAATGCCACTGTAGCATTACAAATTAAGCAACAACATTTGTTTTTTTCATATGAAATAAGTATACACACTCTCATTCTTCATGAAAATGATAACTCTTGCACTTTATTTTAAGCCCTCATTTCTTATTTCCCTACATAGGACACTTGCTGTTATTAATGTTACAAGACACAGTACGAGTGTAAGACACTATCCCTTATTATTGTTATAAGAAACAAACAATGTAATAAAAAGTGTTTGAGTGAGGAATGAACACTAAACAAACATATATACACAGCACATTTGCTGAACACAAAGCTTCTAATCTGATACAGTCCATGTCTCACCAGGGTTGCCAACTCTCTAGTCTCAAGAAATAGTACATGGATCTGAAATGAATTGTTTTTTGCCGTGACTGTATTGCTCTGCACTCTGCCAGTCGTGTGACGCATTTCAGTTGAATATTCATCAACGTGAATGGCAAAAGCAAGTATAGATATAAAATTAGCGAACTATAATGTATTCGATTTTCAAGGAGTTGGAACATTTTTCGTTCAAAAAATATTTAGCCATTTAACCAAAAATGATGCTACTATCCATGTGTTGGTAAGGCCCGCTCTATAAGAATAAAAAAAGTATCATGGTGGGAGATTGAAGATGGCCTCAAAAATGTGACATGTGACAAATGAGCTAGCTTGGTGGGCCTTGTCTCATGCAGTTGATTGTGCATGCAAAAATTATTTAAAAAAAATGGTGAGACCAGAATTCAAACCGTATTGTATTTACCTGGAACTAAACTGCACACAAAATACATCCCTTTGATAACAAACCAACTATTCATAAATTGTTTGTGTACCAAATCTTAAAACTCCCCCAGGCTATTAGCATATTGACACTAATAAGTTTGGAAATAAGAAGGGAGAGGGGTGAAGTTAGGTTTTATGGAGAGTATTAAACAGGAAAACGCACCAGGTGTGGACTCGCTAACTTTGGAAATGATTAGAACTGCAGGAAAATCAAGTTGATAGTGGCTATACAGGATACTGAGAGTGATTTGAAAGGTACAGAGTAAAAATAGACTTGGGTCCATTGTTAAGGCAATAGAAGGGAGTAGAAAATATTTAATATATAATGTGAAGAAGGCAGCATGGTGTGCTATAGATGTGTAAGAGACCTGCTATGGAGAAGAGAAGTGTCCTCGAAGTGCAAGGGAGTGCTATTATATACAGTGTGTTTTGTGCTCATAGCCACTCCAGAAGCATTGAAAGTGAATGGAGAGACTAGGAAAGTGGAAGCTATGGGAACAAAGTTTGTGAGAAGCATGTTAGATGTCACAAGGAGAAACAAGATTAGCAATGGAGTTATCCAGAAAAGAATGTGGAAGAGGATAATGGGCATAATGGAGATCAAGGAAGAGATGGGAGGAGCAGATAACAGAAAGTGTGCAGGTGATAGGAGAAGATTATAAGCATAACTAAATGATAGGAATATTTTGTATTTTTTTTTATGAAAAGTGAATTTAAAATACATTAACATTAGGTCAAATAAAGGTTTTTTAAATATAAGTCTATTGAATTGAAGTCCTACTTAAGTTAGGTTTAATGAATTTAGTTTAGGAGTTGGATTTATAATTTTAGCTTTGTTGATGCAGAGATTTCACTTAACGTATTCACAAATTAATTTACTATTGTGTGGGGTTTGCCCAGATAATTAATTTACCCCTAATTCTCACCTAGGGCAGAGAATAGAGGAAGGTTTGGGAGCAGTGCAAGGGTAAGCCATTCAATGCTCAGCAGCTCGGGTTAAAGTTTACAAAATTCTAACACAATGCCCTTAGCTTGTTGCTATACATTGGTAACATCTGTAAACATTTGGTGATGCCAAAAGAGGGCTAGCCTAGCCCCATCATCCTCATTGGTCCCTTTAAAATAAAATTATGTCTTCACCATCAAAATAAAAACAAATCGTTGACAGTATTTAAAAAACCCTGAAAGTATGTACATTTTTGTAAAAATATATAAATATCAGTGTAAGCCTGTGTGCAAAACTTTTATCAATACGAAATTAGATTCCTTTATGAAATTACTGTTTGAATTGAATAACGGATAAAAACCAATAATAATATTAGTTTTAATTTGATTCATTCATATGATGATACATACATAAAAATTTAAGTGCAAAAAATAAACAGTTTTTAGTGATTTATGTGCCAGCCAAAAACAATATATATATTTTATCATATTTCAACAATAACTTGTGTAAAAAATAAGGTTAGACATGATATACAGAATCAACAAGGAATTTTTACCTGTTTGGTTTTTAGAGTGCACCAAACTATAATACCTACTTACAAATCAAATGTTAATATGTGAAGTAATACTTTAAATTAATAAACATGATTTTCAAAATTATTTAGATATTCGAGTTATTTTATGTGCACTTTCTGAACCTAATGATTATAACAGCACATAAGAATTTCTATGAGCAAGAGTCAAAGGACCTATCAATTTTGTCAGGAAAGATGTTTTCGTGTATTTTCCAGGGTTCTTTTACTGCCATAATCGACATATGATTGAAGGCTTTACTTCCCCTCCAAAGGAAGTCGTGCTTCCAATTTTTATTGCTCATGAATATGTTGACCCCGGCTGGGTTTGAACTCGTGACTATCGGGTCCTGAGGCAAGCACCTTACCCCAAAACCACTGAAGTCAACGATTGTCTAAAGAAAATGTTTTTAGTGGATAACTTTACAAAATAAGTATTAGTAAATAAAATTATTATTAAAATTAATTATTATGAATAAAATAGAATTTGGTGTGACTTTCTGTCATTCCTACTCAGGAAATAAGGAGACTAGCATGTAAGATACCTTTGAGCTATCCACTTTGTTATGTGACAGATAAATGAATGCCTCAAAAACAAGGCCAGAAGGAATGTGTCCTTAAATTCACCGCAACTGGCACATGCCAGTTTCAGTGATATATACAGTCTCGCCCCCCACCATGAACTTATGTAGTTTAATCTTTTCTTCCTCTGTTATCTAACAAAGTAACATGTCTTAGGGTATAAAAAAAGTTTGTTTGTCCAGGTTGCTTTCCTACTCCCCCTTCTCACCAGCACCCATGAAACATCAGGGGTGTACTCTCCATCGTCACATGACAGTTTTACTCATCACAAGATGTCCTCTCACACTATACACCATCACGTCTCCCTCTTCCCTCATTTCTACGTCACACTCACAGAGCTCTATCTCCCCTTCACATTTACTCAACTATCCATTGCCCCACGGCACCTCCACACACCCATTTTTTCCCCCTTTCTCATGCAAGGAGTTAACATCCTACCCTCCACTGACAAAGAGAGAGCGAGAGATAAAGAAGTCACCCGACTCTCCAACAACCATCAAAGCGCCTAGGACAGGAAACAAAAAAACACAAGAGCAAAACTACCAAACTGAGTAAATAGAGAAAGAGAGCTGCACGAGCCAACTGAACAATAACTACTCAGCGTGTACCTTCTTAAATGAGTCTGGTCATGACAATTGACACTGTATTTCGGCCTCCTTATATCTGACTTAATAATTTCTTTTGATAGTCAACTCAGTGCATTCAACATGTTTCAAGTGCTCAAAATCTGCCAAAATGTCAGGAGTCACACTAGAATTGTTGGAGCAATAATGAAATACCGTATTGCCACACCAATACTGCCAGATTGTATGACCAAGACCATATTAGAGTAAATCTCCTGTGCTTTGAGTTCAACACCAGCAATAGCCTTCATTTATTCAAAAAATTTCAACAGAAGAAGAAAACTTTAAAATATTATGTATGAACAGATTTGAAATAACTCACTAAAAATACATATTTCAACATATAAACATATTTGGAATAGCTACTAAACAGTATTTTAACACAGAATACTGATTAAAAGACATCTACTATGGAAGCATGGATAAAAAAAAGTAAGTAAAAGACAAATCTATATTATATTGCATTTAATATAGCCAGAATTATTTTATTCAAAAGAAAATAGCTGGCAATTTGTAGCAATACAAACTGATGGTGTAGGGTATGTATAACCCTAATGGGTAATGAGACACAATCACAAAATAAAAGGTCACTTGTAGGAAATAAATAAAATTAGTAAGGGTGGGATTTATTTAAAAACTCTAATGCAACTTTTTGGTGGTTCAGAAACAAATGTAATTATAGGCTTAACATAGCAACCAGGCCTCGACAAGTAATTTAACACTTAGCTGAATGTACAGTAGCCCCATGGCTTCTTTGGTGCTGATTGACAGCTCACAGCTGATTTCTGACAGTCAACATTCAGGAATATACCTAAATTTTGACTGTCAAAAGTAACAGCTGTTAAACACATGTTTTTTCAGATCATATGGTTCGGTGTAAGGATATATAATTTGGTCTGGTAACGTTTCAAAGCCGTCAGCTGTGATCTGTCAGTCAGCACCAAAGAAGCCATGGGACTACTGTATGTTATAGTGAATGGTTAATAAGACAGAATGTTAACATTTTACTATTTGTATTTTCTATTATTCAATTATATTTTTATTTCCTCTTAGGTTCATAATTTTTTCTAAAATTGGATTTGGATTTGAGATTCAAGATTCAAAGATAAATTGGAAATTCAGATTTGTAAAATAGTGGAGTCAACCCAGCTCTGAAAATTAGACATACAAAGCTTTGTGGTAGTGTTAGCTTCTTTGCTTACATTGTTATCATAATACATGTACCCATTATTTAGTTTATTTCATTGGATTCATGAATGTAAAAGCGAGAAATAAATATGAAATTTGATTACTCTCTCTCACTCTCTCTCTCCCTCACTCTAGCCAGGAAATTTAAGTAGCTCAAAATTGATGTTTTAAATTATGTATATAATTGATGTGTATGTTAAGAAAACTATGTAAATAAATAGTTACAAAATTACCTTCTGCTTCATTTAATCAAGATTATGTAAATGAAACACAAAAACTTAATAACAACCAGGGGTGTAGCGTGAGGGTAGACTATGAGACCAAGTCTCCCCAATTCTTTTTCGGGATAGGAAAATAAATACAAAAAGTTAATTAAAAAATTGGTAGATTTTAAAGCAGCTCTACCATGAAGAAAATGTATATAATTTGTTCTTAACCGAAGCTAACATTATTTTTCTCTTTCACTTTCTCCTATTGGTTTTCATCTCCCCTTTGAGATTCCTTCCTCTCCATCCCTACTTCTCAGATGCCGCTCATAGCCATGAGAAGAACCTAGTCTCCAAAGAAAGAGTTGTCAAATTTAGTTGATTAACAAAATATTAAATGTTGGTAACTTATAATATTATTCATAAAAACATATTTATCTTAAACAATACAACATCAATTGTGTTCAATGGGTGGCCTGGGAGTATATGGGCAAGGTGTCTGTGCTGAGGTCCGGGGTTCAATCCTCGGTCCCGGCATAGATTTATCTGATTTCCAAACCCTTCCTTCACCTCTGACAAGATATCTTGTGATTGTGGGGAATGCCAGGCCTCCACCGTGGTTCGGATCCCACGTTAAACTGCAGGTCCTTCATTTCATCTCACAATCACCCTACCATTTCACATCAGCGTAAGTGTGTACAACCCGAACGGGTAGTAAGAGATGATGATGATGATGATGATGATAATTGATTATGATGATTATGATCATAATAATAGTAATAATAATAATGTTATCAATGTGTAAATGTTTATTTAATGAAATAATGTTTACTATGTTGTGAATAGTTTGGCAATGTTGTTTCGGGGGGGTTTGACAATTATCAAAATTTGGATCTTTCTTACGAGCAAAGTACTTTACTTTTCAAGTTGTCGAGAGAAAGTACATATTGGAGCTTTTACACACTAACAACTAAAGTGTTTTATTGAAACATACCTCCTCTACAAGGCTATTATTTAAAAACCAAAGTTGTTAACCTAAAGCTTAAGCCAAACAGCTGGTTTTGTTTGTAAAACAATCACAATCATTCAATATTATTACTTATAAATCCTTACATTATTCCAACGTTTCAAAATTGAACACGCTACAAATATTAATTTTGAGACAAGAGTCTAGATTCATAGAAATATGTCAAAACACAGTTAATTTATTACATTTAATTGGGATCAAAGTCAGCTCAATGTCACAAGTACTCAACTCTCCAAAGTTCACTCAACGAGATGATATTATTGGTTTAATACGCTCCATATTTTCTGTGTCGGTTTCCCTAAACATTAAATACTCTCCTTTGTAGTCCACAACTAGTGATTGTGGATTCTAACTTTAAAGAGGTGGCTTTGTGCAAAATAGTTTGTGATTGTTGCATTGTTTAAGCCATTGAAGGTATATTATCCTTCTTTTCTTCAATGCCTTTCCTAACATTATATGTACAATACCTTCTTTGTGTTGCACATTAGGTAATGGCTCAATAATTGTTTCTAGGATATGTGTGTAAACATATCTGTAGGGGATTTGAGATTCCCTGAGTCATCATGCCCTTTATTGAGATATGCGAATCTCGAATCCGAATCCTAGCAAATTGTTTTAAATTTTAATTATTTACAAATAGACCTACATTACACAATATAGGTCTAAACTGTGAATTGAGATTTATTTCAATTGTGCTTTCAATTTTAATCAACCCCAACCACCCCTCACAAAATACAGGTTAAAATCCAGCCAAATTAAACAATCTAGACTCTTATTAATGTTTAAAAATCAAATAAATTAAATTTTGAGTGTCTTTTAGTTATTTTTAAAAGGGTTGTTAGAATGAGTTAAATTTATAAAAATAACACGTGAAATAAACAGATTAGGCCTAGTTATCCTTTGATCAACTTTAATCATCATCAAAGGATATTTTATTGTATTAAGATAGCAAAAATAAAAATACAAACGGATATTTTTAATAAAGATTAAAACATGTTTAACAACTAAACATACTTTGGAAATAGTGAACTCAATAATACCTAAGTTGTTTTATTATCTTCTTATACATCCATTATCTATTTTCACGTAGAAAACAAATATATTCGATTCTTGCGATGTATCGATTTCTGAGAATACATTCTATTTAAAACACGAACATATCTTCGACTACAATATGTTCATTCCCGTGTTATAAGGCAGGACTACGTTTGAATATTTCTACAATTACTTCAATAACATGTTTAAAAAATATTAAACTCTAAATTAAAATCAATTTAAAAACAAATATTGGATTAGCAAGTCATTATTTGATCCTTAAAACTCGAGAGCGCTTACTAAGTGATCAGATTACCTGAATCGATTCTAAACAAACAATCGATATACGATACGATACGTAGGCCGGTAGAGATAAACAATTTTTTTTATCGCAGTCTGACTGTTGACAGTATTTATTTTTCATGAAACCCAACAAAACGTCTAACTTAAGGATCGTATGCAATAAATAGGGGTTCTTTGCATAGTTGTAGATAATTAAAACCAGTTGGGTAGTAAGAAGTAACAGTATCTTTATTTTAATCATCACTCGGGCGAGTAAACATAATATGTCATGGCGGCTGACTTTGTATCATAAGTAATATGTTCTTATTTCTAATTTTTAAAAAGCCGTAATTTGTTTTATTTATTTCGAGTTTATTTGTAATTCTAGTTTTAATTTTCAGTTTTTGAAGAGTTTTAATGTGGTCATTAAATATTTACAAGATTGTTCGTGGGGTGAAAGTTTTAGAAGTGGGCATGTGCCGAAACGGTAAAGTCCAAGTTTCCCATACAGGAGGGAGGGAAGGGTACTAGGCACGTAAGATTTTCCACACCTAACGATTATTTTTATTTTTTAAAGAATATTTTATTAATGTTTATCTCTTTTCTCCGACAAAATAAATATTACGGATTAAGTTGTGTTTTTCAAGTAGGCCTAACTAAGTAATTTTTGAATTCAAGATATTATGCTTTGTTTATGAGGTGAAAGATTCGATCATCGAATCCAGTAAAACACCGAATCCTTGAATCTCGAATACTTGCCAGGATTCGGTGGATTCGAGGATTCGAAGATTCGAGTGGCCCATCTCTAAAAAATATATAACCACTTCTTAAATAAATTGGTATTTCTAAACGTCTGCAATTCTTCTCAGTGCTCCTTAATAAATAATTGCATTTGACAGCCAGTCCCTTAGTTTAAAAAAAATGTCCATCGTGTTTCAAGTTTTCTTTATAATGTGCAGTCAGAGTAAACCTATTTGTGTGGCAAGATTAGGGTACTTTATGACGAGGGGCTGGGGGGTTAGAGAGGTAGGAGGGCGCTACCTGAAGCTTGCTAGGTGACCGCCAGCCAACAAGAGCTCATATTTTGTATCTGCCTTCTAGTACATTTGAGCTTAAAGTGAGTAGTTTAAGAAATGCTCACTTGATTGTGCTGTAGTCACTGGGGGTAGCAAAGTTGAGGGAGTAAAGCCTCTAAAAGGAATGCAACATTTTTAACCTAGGGGCTGTGGCTCTGTTCTTTCCTTCTCTGTGACACAGGGCCATAAAACTTTGTGTACGGAGAAGCATACAACAGCCCTACAAGTAATCATCTCCATTCACACAGCAGTTAAGACTTTGTGAATATTTTAGTTGCCTAGCATTAAGAGGTTTATATTTAATTACCGGTATGCAAATTTTTAATTAATGGATATTGGCCCTTATTATCCCAATGCATATGGTATTAATGTTTCCTTGACTCAAGAAGGTCACAAAGATTAGCTTCACCCTCCACTGACACCTAAACTAGGATAACTATTTGTAGAAGAAGAAGTTGTAATCAAAACCATGTATTTTTACTAGTGTTTAATAAGGTGTATAGTAGCGCCTAACTCAGAAAAATGTTTATGTTTGTTTATTTTTGTTGGTCAGTTGACCTCACTGTGTACGATACTTTTAGTGTTTGTTCTAACATGGATTTATTTTATAACCTTCATTGTATAATTGATTCTGTCTTGAGATTGTTGACCATGGCTCAAAGTTAATTTTGTATGTTAAAATAAAACAACTAGAATGTCTACTTGGGAGTCATTAGAGATCATAAACGTCGTGATTATTAAACATAACACAAATTTAAAAACACAATTAAAAAGAAGAATAAATTATTCATTAACTAATGTGTTATAAACAAACACAGTAGCTTAATTGTACAGATAAAATAAATAAATCTATTAATAATTTTTGTTTTCCCATTTAAAATGCATTGAAATGGAAACATTTTAGCGAAAATATTTCAATAACTATTTTTAACATGGTTTGAAAATTCCATAGGAATTATGAAAGATACCCAGATATGTTACTAAAATAAATAAGAAACAACAATGTTGAATTATTAAATATTTTTTTAAACACATAATTTGTTTAGAACCGTGCATTTATGGGTAGTAACAAATGGAGACTTAGCAGCCAAGGCTAGAAGGATGGAATCTTTAAAACAGAAAAATATTACAAACTTTTTTCACAAGCAATAAAGCTATGTTTTCAGATTTAATATTTTGTTTTGTGTTGCTCTAATTAAATTGTATGTAAAAGATTAACACTTCAAAAATTTTTATAGAACCATAATATTTCAGGTTTTTAATTAATCTTCTTTCTTGGTGAAGTACTTTTGCTTTTGCTTGCCTTTTTTTGTGTTCCGAGCATGTTCTAGTCCCGTGAGTGACGGATAATCGAGGTTCTACTCTAAGTCAAATAGATTTTCTGTTTCCATCATTTCTGGAGTACCATTGTATAAAATTCACGCTTAAGTTCTTTGCAGTAAATTCTCAAATATAGAGAATATCACGCATAAAGTATCCTGCTTGCAGATTTCTATGCACAGTTCTAAAAAATAGTATGAAGGAAGCAATGGAGGAGTTTCTAACTAGTTATATGGAATTTAAAAAATGTATATACATTATCAGACTATGCCTGAAAAACAAGTTTCAATTTCACAGATGTTCTGATATTACATAAGTTGTGTATAACATTAAAAAATTAGCAATCGTTAAAGCAGAAAATAATACATGATAACTTCACAAAACAGACGTAAAAGGAAATAATACTATACAAGTTTCACTGTTTTTTATGCATACCTATGTAAAACTGTTTTATACAAATTATTATCCATGTTATTAATTCAGTGCATATGTCAACATTAAAGAAAAAGATTTGTCCTTGATTATCAGTACTTTTTCAATCATCCATTCCCTGGTATTGATTAATCTGAATAATCGATAGTTTACTGCAGTTGTAAAAAAAATCAAAAGCATCTCAGGCATTAAAATGTAAATTGTTCATAGTAGAGTTTACTGACCAACTTGATTGTCTGTACAGAGAGCTACTTATTTACACAGTTGTTTGTGTACTAGATAAAGCCAAAGTCCTTCAGTAATTCAAAGAGTTCATTTCTTAAATAAAATAATTTACTGAAGAAATGGATACAACCTACTATTTATAAATGTATAATCATGGAAAGCTAATAGTTTTGTATTAATTATTGGTACTATAAATAGTGGACTTATTAAATTTGGAATTGCAAGGTAAAAACCACCAATAACATGATTAGAGGATCAAACTTTTTCTGGAAAAATGATATTATGGAAAACCAATTTACAGATTAAAAGATTCTAAACACTTTCCTTCCTACAAACAAGTAGTTAATGATTTTGAATAAGAAAAATTTGAGCTGGGGGGGGAAATGCTCAAATCATCGAGCAATTGAGGGCAGAGTTAGCCTGAAGATTTACGCAGCTTAGAAAACTAGAACAAGTTGGCAGATATAGTTCTTGAGATGTTGAAGCTAAATCTCAGAAAGTTAATTCTGTATTAAATCATTTCAATTCTGCTAAATTGGAGGGGGACTTCATCCCAATCTTAAATGGTGTTGAACTGAAAGAACTCTCTGCCTTTGGTGACTAGCAAGTAGTGAGAAGTGGGTCATCCTTCTAGTAGCCTTAAGGACTTCAATTTCATTCTCACTTGTTATTCCCATCACCAAATAATATGGGCAATGATGATAAATAGGGAATATTAAGCTTTAAGTGGTAAAATTTGATTATTTTGGTACATTTGTCCCAATAATGGTAGGAGTGGCTGAGAGCAAATGATCCACCCAAAATTGAGCAAGACTGTGTAAGCCAAATATTAAGTTTGTTAACTGACTCAACGAGAACATCAGCTTGGCAATAGGAAGTGCCTGTAAGAACGTTTCAATTATTCAATATTTACAGGTTAATCCAGTAACCACACTTTGGTGTTAAGTGTTGTGTGATATGTGCAATTTGAAACTAAGTTTATTTTGACTGCCATTATAGGTGTGTGAAGTTAGTTAAGTTGACTACAAAGTTAGTGATTGTTGTGTTCAAAAGTCGGTATTATATTCCTCAAATATTGGTATAATTGAATGGTGACCTTGTAAATTAATTGGTTTATTAATGGTGTGTAAGTAGAGTAAAATATTTCGTGAAATTATTATTATTATTATTAGCACCGCGTCTTACTACCCGTTCGGGTTATACGCACTTACGCTAATGTGTAATGGTAGGGTGATTGTGAGATGAAATGAAGGACCTACAGTTTAACGTGGAATCTGAACCACGGTGGAGGCCTGGCATTCCCCACATTCACAAGATGTCTTGTCAGAGGTGAAGGAAGGGTTTGGTAATCAGATAAATCTGTGCCGGGACCGAGGATTGAACCCCAGCCGCCAGCACAGAAGTCAGACACCTTACCCCTAGACCACCAGGTCACCTTCTTTAAATTGATTCAACTTAAAAAGATGTACTGTGAGTAACAAATTATCCTATCAATGTATTTTAAATTAAGAGCATAACTTATATATAAACTAAATAATCTGAAATCGGTTTATCATTAAATAAATTGTATATAAAATATTAAACAACTTAGTAAACAAGTATTAGTTTGTTGTAAATATTATTTTGAAACTCAAGCATTTGAAAATTTTTTGACAATATAAAAGTGTGCATTAAATTTAGAGTAAACTAATTTTACTACTAATAACCAAATAGTCCAATTCCTCAATTAATAACTAAATTATGAATATCTGAAATAATACAGTACACTTGTTTGGATCCAACAATCTTGCAATGAGCCTATTTTGCATATTTGAGTGTTTCAGATAAAGGGACCAAAATTACCAAAAAATATAAAAAAATATTAAAAATTAATATATAAAACATAGGTGTTATATTTGATGCTTTTTTTAGTGAGATGCATATGATATCAACAGCAAGAGTATATTAAAACTACAGCAGAGTTGTGGTCTACACCATGGGTAATCAATTAGTGGACTTCATGGTAACCTGACAACGTCAAAAGGTCTGGTTTTTTTTCAGTTTTTTATCAAAAAGCTTGTTACAAGAATAAGGGAGGTCTCATTTTCCTTCTTTTTTTTCAACAAATTCTTTTGTGAATTTATTTTGGAATATTTAATTTGAACCAAATTCAGATATATGAGAGTTTGATACATTTGATTTTAACGAACTTAAAATCCAAATATATATATATATATACATTTGCCCATTAAAATTCCACCAGAAAACAAAATATAAAGATTAAAAAAAACATTTTATAAATAAAATTATTTTAATATCTACTCAGTTACTTAACTAAATCATGCAAGAAAAACATATATTTAAATACTTTTATCAAAATATACATTTAAAACCAATGAGTATTAAAAACTAGTATAATGAATAAAAATAGAAATTTTATAATTGTTAAAAGAAATACCTTGTCTGCACACATTGCAACTCTTATATCCTGGCAGGTGATTTCTACATGACGAATGTTCTTCACATAATTTCCAGCCAGCTGAAAATAAAATATTTATTTTACATAGCTTACGTTCAGTAAAAATAAAAAGGTAAGAACTAAATTCACAACTCCTGAATTATATTTCCCAAATTTATAGGAACTTAGAACTTCACTGAACTTCGTTACTTAGCTTCCCTAAACTTAAATTTATAAAACGTAAGACTTAACTTATACCTAAAATTCACTTTTCATACATTTCTTCAAATTATCTTAAATGCTCAAAAACTAGCTGTGCTTAAAGTGAGCATGTGTGCTGTAAATGCATGTGCACCATGAATGTATGTGTGTTCATGTGTGTACATAAACATATCCCAAAATTTTTACTCTTTCCATAGTGGGCACTCAATTTGTGTTTAAATGTGTGTGTGCGACTACTTATATAAAAGAGAGAAGAAAGAAGATGTCCCTTTATGGAATAGATATTTTTCCCACATTTTTCTTATTTCCCTAAGGGGACTTTCTTCACTGAATTTGCAAATATTAGTTTATTTTTCCTTTTTCTTTATTTGATAAATTTCCATTATTATAAAATCATTAAGCCATTGGGCCTCCTCATTGTTAAACAAAATATTATTAGAAAAGTATCACAAACATAAACAATAGCTTTAAACTGTTGCTTAATTATATAAGGGAAACTTCCATAGTGTATATATAGTAAGATATAAAAAAAATTTGGGGAAGTATAAAAAGCTCTATAAAATATTTCAGAATATTATAGAATTCGAAAATTCTTTTTGACCACATATATATGATTCTAAAAACCTTTTTGACTGTACCAGAACATCCACAAAATGGGTATAACGTTTGTAAATGACCTAATATAAAATTATATAAAAGTTCAAATACTGTAGAAGTGAATATGTTAGAAGTGCCAATGGAATGAAAAAACAGTCTTAAGAATTTTCCAAACTTGAGATCTGTTTCAGCTCCTAATCAACCTAAGAAGTTGTAATACATTTCTGATAGTTGGTATAGAATGATGGTTTATACAAGCTCGATGGTTAAAATTGGATTTGTATTATTCAGGGTTCTTACACACATATGAAACATAAATTTAAGGACTTTTCACGGACATTTTAAGGACAAAAACTGTTATTTCTCGTACTGCCAAAAGCTAAACACGTCAATAAAAGAAAATTTATAAACCATACCAAATTTTTAATAGCTGGGAAACAATAACTTTCCACCAAATTTAATGAATAGATAATACTATAAAAATAGAAATCTAACTTTGTTGTCACTTACTTCACTCTCCTTGGTTTATTGGTTAGTGCAGTCATTATATATTCAGTATTCCACAAGATGAGAATGGATTTCATAATTTAACAATGTTTTCTGCTTTGCATTTACGGTATTTTATATACAGGAGTCTAAGCATGAATGTTTGTACTAACAATAATTAAAATATCAGTTTTTTATAGGTCCTAGAATCAGCAGAACGAGTAACAAATAGTTTAAACAAAAAATTTCGGGCCAAATAACATTTAAATGTTTTTATATCCATTTAACCTATCATATAGCTGCTTGTTGATGTCAGCCAGTGCAGCAGTTTTTTTCTCTTGCTGTTCTTCTGAAACTGTTAGACTTCGACACAAATGTTAGATTTCCTGTTGTTTCTGCTTGCTCTGACAGTCTATCGGCAGATTTGGTAAGTGTGTCTACATCAGAGTGAAGCCTTTGTTTTTTTGCCTTGAGTTCATCTATTTCTTCTGTGAAGTTTCTTTCCCTCTTTGATTCGCCTCCAAATAACTTTGTCACTTTTGTCGTGCACCAGCAACTGAGATAACCATGTCTTTGGTGATTTCAATATTAGTAACACCACCAACTGATGCAATTTATTGACAAATTATTCGCTGTGCAATGAATGTGCGCTGTTGCATATTTTCCACTTCTATTTGCTTGTTTACAGAAAAACCTCTCTCAACTGCTGCTTGACATCACACGCCACAATTTGTCATGTTTTATTCTAGACTTTGCACAAGCACATAACAGTGACTCCAAACAGTTTATCCCAGGCTTATTAATTTTGAAATTCAGAAGAAAAGCCAAACTCTGCAATAAATTCTTTATATGATGAAATTAATGCATCACATTCAGTTTCCTGAAGTTTTTTAGCCTCTACTAGTATCTTAAGCACCAACACAAACATGGATGCACAGTTAGTATCCATATTGATATCTCGAGGATCCATACAACTATGGTCTCTTTACTGTTTCAATAATAAAATGACGACATTCCATTCTGCACTTGAAGAACATCCTTTTCTTTAACAATTTTTTTGTGGAGCAAATTCTTGACTCTGTTTTCTGCAGCGAATCCCAAGTTTATTTTGGTCACTGGCGGCTGGTTTTCTTTTTTACCTACTTCAACTTTAACCAGTTTGTTACTGGTAGTTGCTTTATTTATTTTGTCTTCTTAAATAAATCTCTCTATTAAGTTTATAAGCATTTTCAACATGTCTCTTTCCAGAAATGGAAGCATTGGTGCATCAGTTTGGTACATTGTCAAAAAAGGTTCTACTTGTTTTGCAATTGACTGAAATATTAATAGCTTTATAGGAATGAATGCATCACTGGTCGCTTCTTTCATAACTGTGAAGGATTTGGTGTTAGGATTGGGAAGTTTGTCAGTAACTAACTGCACATATTTAGTTACATGAGGCCACGTGTTACAACAGTTGAATTTTCAACCCACCTTATGGCACAACATTTTTTTGGGAAAGACACTGCTATCAGTTACTTTCATGTAATCTTCTCTTCTCGCTGGTGTGTCCTTAAATAAGTAATAGAGGCTAGATAAAATTCTCTCCACATCCCAGGTTGATGATAATGAGCCATGAGGCCCACAACTGCTGGTATGAATTACTGCCATGTTCGTGTCTCTCTTCAATCGATCACACACCAGGTCATAAAATTTACAATTGACATTTGGACCATCCATGGATAGTTGCAGTAGAGACTGTTTTGGAAGACAAATTTTAGAAATCAACTTTTCAAAGGAAGTGAACATATCTTCTGCAGTAGCATGGCCCAGGAAATCTGAATGGATGTAACAAGATTGCACTTTGTGAATATGGTAATCTAACTGCTTCTCCTGAAGCTTTCTGTTGAGGCTTTCATCGAATAACAAAACATATGAATCTTGTTTCTTAAACTTCTCCGCGAGTGCAGACTGAAAATAAGGAGCAATGTCAAAACAACATATAGATGCACATTTTGTCTCTCCCAATGAAAAACTTTTTGCAATTCCACTGTCAAAAAACTTTTTTTTAAATAATAGTCCAATATCTTCGCATGATCTGTATGAATAATGACTGCTGCATACTTTCAAGGCCCAAATAACTTCGGACGTTAGTTTTTCCTGTCCAGTTAATAAGGAGCTTACTATCTGCTGTCCTTGTGGTAGTGGTTCTGAATCAGGAGCCGCAAAACTCGAAGATTGCTCTGGTTGTGTAGCACTAAAAAAATAGTGAATTCCTAAAGGGTTACTTTACATGCTAGACCACAATGTTTTTTCTCATTCATGTGACTTGTTAAAGCAGACACCCCCATTTTGGCAATGTCAAATACTGGAGAGCATATGCTACATCTGGCTTTGTTCCTGTCTGGCACTTTTACAAGCCATTTATTAAATTTGGGGTTATGTAACCACAAATCATTGAAAGTACAATTCCACGGCATATTGGCACGTAAATAAAAACAAAACAAAGCAAAGCAAAAGGCGATTTTCTGCCTTTACGTAATACACAGTACTAAAAGTTACAAAAAAAATCATTCAAGAATAATGAAACAACGATTATTTATCCATGGCAGATTACTTGCTATCACACTTTAATAAAACTTTCGTGTGGAAATAAACACAGCAGTAACAAAGCAAACTGATCCAGTACTTAAGGATTCCCATAGAAATAAAACACATTAAGATAAAACAAACTACACAACTATCATCTAAAAACAAAATTTCCCCGGATAATGTTTACAGACACCAAAATGGCGCAACCATAGATAATAAGAGTTATGGATTGGCAACTCCCTGTAGTATGCTAGAACAGGAATTTGAGCGCTAAGGTGGTTGAAAGATGAACTAATAGCTATCAGCGGGCATTTTAGTGCAAAACTGTAATTATAAGTACTTTAAAGTGTTAATAGGTAGTCGCAAATCTTCAAATAATTATTAAAAATGATGGTTTTAATGCAACTTAAAAAAAAATTGGCAAGTGCACAGGAATTCAGTTTTTAAATATAGGAAATTAGAGAAAATATTGTATTTCGACAGTAGCGCTGTGTTTGTCCCTTTGCCCCTATATAGATCACAACCCGTGGGTTGATGACGCGATAAGATAACCAATAAAACAAAAGAAGCGGGAAGAGTAGCAGAGAGTAAAGTAAACAGCAGACAACAGCTAACGCTTGATCAAAGAGCATGCGCTAGATATTCCATGTCCCAGTCCATCTTAAATAACGGTCTTTAATACCATTTCAAACATTAATATTGAAACCTGGAAATTCGAGGACTTTTCAAGGCCCAGAGTAATTTAAGGACTTTTCCAGGCCTTGAAGAGACACACATTAAATTCCAGGTCTTTCAAGGACCGTACGAACCCTGATTATTCTTATGTGGTTTGAATGGATTTTTGATATTTATATCATAACCTCATGTCCTAAATATTAAAAGTTTTAATTTGTGAATAATAGGCAGTGTCAAGACATCTTAGTTCAAATGGTAGTGCAAGTGCTTACTGGGTGGTCCCTAATCTGATTCTTGACAGGGCCAAAAATGTGTCATTTGATAAATTGAAGGCTTAAATCAACTAGATGTTGTGTCTATTGTAGAAATTATTTTGTAGATGGGGTACTGATAACCAATCTATTAGTGACACAGGTGACCTGGTGGTCTAGGGGTAAGGTGTCAGACTTCTATGCTGGCGGCCGGGGTTCAATCCTCGGTCCCGGCAAAGATTTATCTGAT